>JAUMHG010000014.1:2396164-2409698 GCA_032359395.1 Enteromius anoplus | reverse complement strand
TCTTTTGCAAACACTTGATTTATATAAGAAGTAGGAAACGATGGTGTTTGAGACTCACAGTGTGTTATGTCCATGTAACGAACTGTTATTATTCAACCATGCCAAGGTACATTCAGTTTCCCATTCTATGGCATGTTTAAATTATATAGGGACAAGCGAGTAAAATATAACTATATAAATTACCATACTTTCCAAGTTGATTGGTTTCATAAAAAAATTGCAGTTTAAATATACAACTGAGGCACTAACTAATGATATAGGCACTGATTTGCAAACATTTCTACTATAAAACGTACATTTTAACATTTTATTTACAATTTTTACATTTTTATAGAAGAAAAACTGGATGAAGCCATTTTCTGACATAGAAACATTTTTATTTTATTTTTTTTTTTGGACAAAAAATAGGCTAAATATGTTTTTAACCAAAGTTGTAGAGTTTTCACCCTAAAGAATCATATCAACTCTTATCCTTTAAAGAGATGGATTAGTTGAATACTACATGTGCAAATAGATAGAAGTGCAGTTAAAGAATCAGTAAAAGTATTTTGGAAGTTTTCTTTGCACTAGTCTGAAAAAATAGTTCATTTAAAGCCAAAAAGCTCAAAATCTTAAAATGGACAGATGTGTGAAAAAACATAATTTTTTGCTTGTAGTGGTTTACCATAAATAACCTCTGTTATAGTTCTTTGCTTGACCTTCAACAGAACACAGAAACAAGTCTCATTTCGGCACTTCCGGTTCCATGCATGGTCTCATTTTTTCTCTGTGATGCATTCAGACCCTGAGTCCGGCCATCGTCTCTCTCTACAGGTTTGTTTTAAATGATTTTCTGTCCTCTTTCGTTCTTGAATAACTAGCCGCCTCCCGTAAAAATGCTGACGACAAGAGCCGAGTGCATAGACTCCATCCTGTCCAATACCCAAGATTGTTCTCATCGACATGACATTTCAATCAAATTTAAATAACCTCAAGCGGAGTTTCAAAGCAACTCATCAAAAGTCCCAAATGCTTTCCTTTCATTTCTTTTACGGACAGAGAAATACCGATGACCGTGCTATTCCTACAAAGGACATGCGGGAAAATATAATCAAGAAAACACAACATAACAACAAAACTGATCCTGTTTTCTTTCTTTAAACAAGTTTCTGGTTCTCAGTGTGCATTATAAGCAAACTACTCTTTGCCATGTACTATCAAAACTACACTTTTTTAGAGTTATAACGATTAAAAGAGAAAGTTTTAAAAGAAAAGACACTGTTTCAGTCTTTACTGTTTTTAAATGTTCAGTTAAATGAAAAATTTTGATGTAAAAAGACTTTCTTGTAAAACGCACTGCAGTAATCTTTTTTTATTTACAACTTCTTTAAACATAATATCCTAATCATATATTTATGTGTATACACGCATACTACAGCTTTTGGTAAGGCTGCATTTATTTGATCATAAATACATTAAAATAATTCTCAGTAATGCTGTAAAATATTATTAACATTTAAAAAAGCTGTTTTCTCTGTGAATATACTGTAAAATATAATTTATTTCTCTTTATACAGATTTCTCTTTTTCTCATAATTGATTTTGGGGTTATTTTTTGTAATGTTTTATACTCAACGAGCTGAATTTATTTGATCAAAAAACAGTAAAAACTGTTCAGTCATTAAAATATTATTACAATGCCAAATAGCCTGAGCAATTTCTATTTGAATATATTTTATAATGTCATTTATTCCTGTGATGCATCATTACTCCAGCCTTCAGTGTCACATGATCTTCAGTAAACATTCTGATACGCTGAATTTATGCTGAATATCCATTTTTACTTCCTTATAAAAGTATTATAAAGTTAAATTGTTCACAAATGTTGTTTTACGTTGGCTTGACAGAGACAAATTTGGCAAGTCGGTTAATCTTTTCTTTGAGCAGGTTTTCAGCATTTAAATCCATCTTTTAAGAGAAAGCCTTTGCACTTTTCTACTCCAAAATCTCTAAAAGCATGCGTAGCCACCCGCCACCATTTAACACCGGCCTCAGAAGATCAAATGAGAGAAATTACTCATGGCTGAAATTAGAGCTGGCTTGAGAAGGGATGAGTCTGGCCCCGACGGCGGAGGGATCATGAAGTCACCGGCCGGCCGGAGAGATCAGAATAGATGTTTGTGTAAATGTCAGAGTGCATCAGTGGAAGTAGGATGACAGTAAATGGCCCGCAGCGGATCAGGGTGTGAGACGCCATATTCACAAACACATTTTCTCAATCCCGCGAGGCTTTGAGATGATCAGCGATTCCTTTTGGCATTTTAAAGGAATAAACTGTGACTAAAAGGGTTGTTTGTGTAACGAGTATAACAACATGAAATCAAAACTGACCCAATTTACATTCTTAATAAACATCCCTGCTCATATAGTGAGCGATTGATCAGCGCACATTACTCCAATTCAAAAAACTGCTTTTATGAAAACGTAATAACTTTCGTCGCTTCTGAAGCTAATTGATCAATCGGCATGGCTGATTGTTTACTTAGCAACATCTGAAGTCTGTAATGCATATATTTTTTCTACCATGAAATCCGAGTAATTCTGTAATGCTGTATCTGATACATTAGATGGATATGTTCAGAATATAGCCAGATGAAATGTGCAAAACACCACAGACTGAGGTCTCCAGCTGTCACCTGTCTGTTTATGAAACAGGAAGTGTCTGCTGCACGGAAAACAAAGACGCATTTACATCAGAAAGGCTGTAATACTTGAAAAATTCCTCCCCCGTTGGCAGAAACGGAAACAGCGAAAATAACATGGTAACAGATCCATCACCCTCTGCCTTTCAATGTATGCACTGCTTCATATGAAAGTGAACTATATATACACTGATATATAAAGTATCAGTATCAGATTCACACACCTGGCAGATGAAGAGTATAATTTCAGTGCCTCATCCATCACTTTGCTAAAATAATGACTGTTTTTCAAACAGGTTTCCTATACTGCCATTGGCCAGATAAATAGATAGCCCCCTGACTCCAATTAGGGTAAGTGTAGATTCATAGATAATGACATTGTTTATAAGAAAAATCATTTGTTAAAATGCAAGATTTCTCTCTCATTTGAAAATACATTAATTAGTTGATGTACATTTTATTATAAAATGTAAATATTTTATGAATAAAGTCAAACGTCTGGCATGGGGTTAATTGGTCCTTTGGTACACACGCCTGCATGTGTTCCATATAAGCCCAGATGATGATTTATTCACAAAAACAATAACATTCATTAATTTT
This sequence comes from Enteromius anoplus, assembly GCA_032359395.1. Lineage (NCBI taxonomy): Eukaryota > Metazoa > Chordata > Actinopteri > Cypriniformes > Cyprinidae > Enteromius > Enteromius anoplus. Next base: position 2,406,417 of record JAUMHG010000014.1, on the reverse strand, counting down.
CAAGGAGTAAAAAAATTATTTAATTATTTAGTGAAAGCAAAGTATATAAAAAAAAATCATTTTAGTAATGTTTGCTAGCGCTTATCAGCTGTACCCCGATAACATTTACCCCGATGACCATCAGCTCTGATCTGATCTACATTTACACTTTTGAGGAATTAACGGACAAGTGTCAGAATTTTTTTGTTGCATATTTAATTGATGATAAAACACTTCAAATATCTATTTAAAAAATGTTATGTTTTACCCTAAAGTCATATATATATATATATATATATATATATATATATGTGTGTGTGTGTGTGTGTGTGTGTGTGCGTGTGTATTAATATAAGTTATATTTTACATAAACAAAGCCTTTTTAACCCTATTTAAATTTGAGCACATTAACATAATTTTTAGGACAGTGATTTAAAAGAATCAGCATAAATAAATTAGTTATAAATATTATTAAAAAAATGTATCATATTTGAATATAAAAATATTAATTAAATTAGGTTTTTTTTGTTTTTTTTATAATATTTTTGTCACTCTCAGTATTTTATTTAAACATATATGTTTAAATAAAAATACTGAGAGTGACAAAAAATATTATTAAAAAAATAATAATAATAATTTAATTAATATTTTTATATTCAAATATGATAAATATATATATATTATATATTTGAATTTTCATTATTGAAATGTAAAAATCTAGAATTTGATTAGGGAGAAACTTTACAATGCAAAAAAAACAAAAAAAACAAAAATGATCTTTAAAAGAAAAAAAAAATAGGCTTTGTTTTCTTAAATGTCATTTTCTCATCAATAACTTGATTTTAGGGTGAAATGTGACCCAGATATGCACGATTCACCCTCTAAGAGACAGACTGAATTTGGCATCAGAGACACACAAAACAAAATGATCCAATGCACGTAAATGAGACAGGACTGTATGTTCTTGAGTGGCACCGTGTCCTTTGGTACTCCGGCCAGAGTCTGTTATGCAGCACTGCGTGTGTCGCTGAGCAAAGGTTGTGAGATTGTGTCCCTCGTTAAGGCTCCTGTGGCTTTTTAAGGGCACACTCTGTGCCTCGTTAAGCCAGCTGTGTTTCCGCGCTCATCAGCGCTACCGGCTGATAGAAACAACACAAACCCATCTCGCATCAAAACCCCGCTTTTATTCGTGCATGTCTCTCTCGCTCACTCCGTCCACCCACGCAGCTCAGAGTTTACAATTCAAATGAAGAGGACCGAGAGTGAAAGAAGGTAGAGAGGTTGCCATGGAGAATATGCCGGTTTGTCATTAATAATCATTGAAAATATTCTCATTCACCCTGAAGACTGAGAAACAAAGAGACGCGTCTCTCCTCCAGGACCTGCGATATCCAGCGCATAAGCAAGTGCTTGCAGGTGTGTTGTAGTGTGTGTGTTTGTGTGTGAATGCAGGCAGGCAGGTGAAGCAATCAAATGAAAAGAAGTAGATTGAGACGAGACGTGAGAGCAGCCCGGTGTCACGACAAAACCCTCGCAGTAGCGCCTGCTCTTTAAAACCAAACCAAAACCAAAACATCTCAACATGACAGCTTTCCTAACCTCACTTCAGATGATTACGTAACACCTCGCTTACAGCTGATAAAAACATCACAATAATCTACAGTCCATCAGTTAACATCTTTCAATGTTAAACCATTGCTTCTGGCAAAAATATGAGCCCATAATAACACTTTCTCCAGTGAAAAAGTCTCCTGTTGTCTCTCACATCAAGACCCAGAGACATAATTGTTTTGACTTGTGCTTGATCTGTGCAGATTTCTCTCCTGATTTAGACAAGATAACATTTTACTGGAGTATGAATAGAGGACATATTTCAGCTAGAAGTTAAACATGTCTAAATAAAGGACTTGTTCTACAAACACACAGCTTTCGGCTTCTCAAGATGTTAACTGATGGACTGGAGTGGTGTGGATTGCTTGTGAATTATTGTGTTTGCACTCTCATTCTGATGGCATCCATTGCTGGGAAAGTGATGTAATGCACATTAATGATACAGTACATTTCTCCGAATCTTAACATGTTTCTTTTCATTGGATGAGTACGTTATACAGCACAGTGCTATTCCTTAACAATGTTTCTGTGTCACCTCCAGATGCAAAAGATGCAACTGTTCATGACAGATAAAATATGCTGCTGTCTACTCTCCGTTGTACCTATTTAAATGAAAGTGAGAGGATAGATATTGATAAATACGTATTAATGAGCCAAGAGCATATGCCATTAATTCTTAATTGCTAATGATACATTACTTCCATGGAGGTGACTAAACGATGACAGAATTCAAATTTTTGGGTCAACTATTGATTTAAGTTCTCAAAAGTTCCATTTAGAACCATGACATCAATGGAGAACAGTTTCAAATTCCAGATCCACTATCATTCTAAGACTAAGCATGTGTGATGAGCTCCTCAGATCTCCTCCAGCTGAATTTATTCTATTTTCTCTTTCTGCTCGTCTCTAATATTCTTCTCCTAATCGTGCTATTTGGCTTTCTCTCCGTTCCGGCCGTCTTTCACTCACCCACCCCTCTCCTCTCCATCTCTCACGCTCTTCCAGCGCTCGTCTCATGCCACTTTTTTCTGCTTTTAAATTCCACCCAATTTAGTTAAACTAATCTCTCTTCCATCCTTCAATCACTCTCTCCACAGCTGCTTATTCCTGAGAGGAGACAAGAGAGACGGTACGAGATGCTCAGACAGAGGAAGAGAGAGACGGATGCGAGCGTGGGAAGAGAGCTGAAGTCCTTGAGATCTTAAGTGAAGGTTACACTCCACCAGATTCTAACACACACACACACACACACACACAATTACAAACACACAAACACATTCTGGGCTGAATGCTGATTAGGAACACAATGGCTTCATTTACTGTGACTACTGTGTGTGCTTTCCTAGCATGCTTCATCCATAACATATCTCTCAGTGTCTGATGTCAGTGATGCCAAACGTATCAAATTCAAATCAAAATGTGTCAAATTTTTAAGTGTTCATGCTGTATTTAAAGAGCTACAGCTACAACTATTGAACGACTTCAGACAACTTGGAATATAGTGCATGAGTAATATGGATTAATTTTTGGTGTTTTTGGAGCTTTGCCACCCCTAGTAACCACTCACTTGAACTGTGAACATTCAAAATGTCTTGTAGTGTTACACAGTTACGCTGGTTTGGAACAAAATGAGGTCTAATTAACCTAAAAATGAATATTTTCTTGCACAAGAGCATGATTACCACAAACAGTTTGACAACCAGTTAAAACAAACTCACTTTCAGCTATAAAAACATTGTTTTTGCATGCAGCATGCACAAATACTGCTCATTATATTCCGTTTTAGTATGTTTTATATAAACACAGACTATTCAAAGATTTGTATTAACGATATTAATTTAAAAAATATGCATATTTTGTCTGTACATTAACATGTCAGGGTGATCATCCTCTTGTCCTTTTCACTTATTTCTCTTTATGGGTGTCAGTGTGTGTGTGCGAGTTTTACACTGTCTGCTATCTTAATTAAGTCCGGGACACATTCCAGGTCCTCAGCTTTGGGGACCAGACAGTAAAAGTGCTTACAACCCTGAACCTCTCTAACACACACACACACAGTCTCTCGAGTCTCAGAGATCAGACGTGGAGTGGGGGCGTACAGTGGGATGAAAAGAGTGGGGGAAGGAAGTACATCTACTGAATGTATGTGAGTGCGTGTGTGAGACCTCAGAGGAAAAGAAACATGTTAAGGTGTAAGAACAGAGTCGTAAGCCTGGAGCACAGCTATGACTACAGCTAAAACTAAAATGAAAACTATTGCTTTAAAACAAAAACCGAACACTTTGAACTGAAGTACATGATGACATTCGTCTAAAATCAGAAAACTATCCCATTCATCATAATGGTAGTTGCTGGACCTGTGCACTATTTGCTCACTTAAGCCAATCATCTGAGCTTTAAATGTCATGTGACTCAATGGCGTAGGTCTGAATTTGTCATGGGTGGGGACATAACAGCAGACAACAAACAATTCATAAGTGTCAATTGTTCTAATTGAGATCAATCAATCATCTGAAAGCTGAATAAATAAGATTTCCATTGATGTATTGTTTGTTTTGATCGGATAAAACGGATTTACAATAGACAATTTACAAAATATCTTCATACTTGATATGCTAATGATTTTTGGCATAGATGGAAAATTGATCATTTTGACCCAAATAAACTATTATTATAATTTATTTAAGTATTCACGATACGCTCAGAAACTGATTTTTGGCCTCTTAAATGTGAGAGAATTGAAAGGTAAAATTATAATAATCTTGTAGTGGAGATATATAGGCCTACATGAGGTACAAACCTATCAACAGATCATTTTAGTCACATTCTGATGTTTTGCTTTTGCTCTTTACAGATGTCCGCACACATACTTCACAAACATCTTAACGCACAATTCCCATCTGACACTAAAAGAGGCCACACTGACAGAATACATGTGACAATTCTGTAACAGACACCGTGAACATCACGCCTCAGTGCTGTCCTCTGTGTGTGTGTGTGTGTGTGTGTGTGTACTGCAGAGATGCAGAATCTAAAGTAGCATAGCAAAACAAATAATATTTTAGCCATGCAGCATAGCTACTGACAACAGCAGCAGACCACCATTGCATGTCTTCTCAGCATACATGGAAAACAACAGCTTGACCATTGCAGTCAGATTCATACATGAATGACTCTTTGAGAAGTTCATTACTGTAATAAAATTGATGCAGTATAATAAGTTACTTGCATGATGCAAGTTGCAAAAGAAGTAAATACAATTCCTGTATTCATTTAGTCAGAAGGAATCAGGCAAATTGATTCATTCTGTAGCTTAATCCAATTTTGAAACAAATAACTCGTATGATTCAATTCCTGTAACAAACTGATCAAAAGGAATTACAAGTTTATTCGTTCTAACAAATTATGGACAGACTGAAATACTGACAAGTTGACGTTGAATTAGACTAATGAATAAGTTACAAATCCAGTCCACAAACAACAGAGACGTAAGACATGATTCTTGTAATGAATCAGTCAAAATGATTCACAAACTTCAGCTGCATGAGTCTGAATCCACTAAATCCAGTTCAGAATAGCAACCTGAATGTTCTTGTTTCCAGCCAAAATATCTAGAAGTTTTTAAATAAAAAATAATTTTCTATACAAGTGAGAATTATTGTCTTGTTTGCAAAAAAACAAGAGTCAAAATTAAGCAAGTTTTTGCTTAGAACAAGCAAAATAATCTTATTTCAAACAGAAAACAAGATTATTTAGCTTACCCCATTGGCAGATTATTTGTTTTTTAACAAAAACGTTCTTAATTTTGACTTGTTTTTCCTGAAAACAAGCCTATCATTTTTTACTTCTCTCCGTCTTGAATTAAGAACTTTTTGGTAATTTGTCTGAAAACGACAAGCTAGAAAAGCATTTTTGCAGTGTACAGTATGCTAATGTGAATGAAACACTCACCCTCGGTGTGGATGGCAGACACGTAGGTCCAGTTGTATCTCTTCACTATGTCCACCATGGCTCTGGCCTGCTGGGCGTCTGATGGCACGACCCTCATGAAGTATTTGTAGAGGGATTTGTCGCTAAGGTCCATACTGGTGGCGGAGTAGGCGATCTGCGGGATATTAAACAGCTGCAGCAAATTCTGCACTTGAATGGCCACGGAACTTGAACCCGGGCCGATCAGCCCCACGATTGGCTTCTTGCCCTTCATGGGCGTGGCTCCGGGATCTGCACACTTGGCCCCACCCCCAGCCTCCTCGCTTTCATCGGCGGCGACGAGCGAGTCCCGTATGAACTCGATGCTTTGCTCCAGAGCAACGGCCGAATGCCAGCAGGAGTCTCGGATCTCGCAGCCCAGCGTGACGTTGGGGAGGATTTTGGGGTCGGAGTTGATTCGGTCCAGAGTGTGCATCATGGCCTCCACGCGCTGGATACCGTACTGCTCCCGAACCGCCCCGCATTTGCGCTCGTGCACTTTGTCGGCCGGTGGCTGGTGGTGGACGGAGAAGAGGGCACCGATGATGATGTCCCCAGGAATGTGGGCCACGACGCGCCGCTCACTGGCCTGGGCCGCCATCGTCAGTGATGCCAGCTGCAACATCGCAAAGAGATACAAGCTGACCATTTCGGAGTACATTAGAGGCCGGTTTGGAACAAAAAAGCAACCACTGCAAGGAAGTTTAGTTCAGTTGCTTCGCTCCTTCTCCGAACTTTCTGTCTCTGATTGCACAAAAAGGGGATTCTGGAATCACACGGCTTTGAAGAGTGTTGTCATTTGTCCGAGAGCTTCTATGACGACCCTGAGCAGGATGCTGGGTCGTTGCCGTGGCAACTTGGAGCTGGGGACGGCATGAGATGAGGGGCCTCATAACCTTGAATGAGAGGAGATGGACACAGCAATGTTATTACATCCACACAAACAGACCAAACGTGGGAAGTGTCTGCTGGAAAAACTATTTAGAACGAAGTTGTAAATCAGACTTAGAGCACATTTAATAAGAAAATTTTGTTTCAGACTTTCTGCTTCTAGAAAGTCTTTGCAATTTTTATAATTAATTAGAACGATTAAACTGTTTTTTATCATTTGTAAATTTACTATACATTTCTGAGTGAAAATTGCTTTTACACCAGTCTTAAACTTTTACATTCAACATTTCATGACAACATTCTACAGGAAAATTCTCCAGAAATAAATCTCCAGAAAAACAGAAGTGTGATAAAAATGTGTGTAGGATTTACAAAACAAAATGTATTAAAAAAAATGAAGATGAAGAAAGACAAAATTTGTATTTTCTTAAAACATCCCCTAATATTTTTTTGTTTTATTTACAACTCATTTTACAGCTTTCATTTGCTTTTAATAACCAGCAATTTCTGGCTAAAAAGTAAATCCTACCACACTTTTATTTTACACCAATTTTTGTCACACTTGTTTTATGTTTTAAACAGCTTCCCTGCAGAATTATGTCATTGAAAATGTAAAAATTGTTAACAGTAAAAATTATTTTTACATCAACATACACCAATTTTTACGCATCAACTTAAATTAAGTTTAAATGTGCATAAACCTTAAAATTAAGCTGACAATACACCTTGGAAAATGGAACTTTCAGAATACATGTAAAGTTCATCTCCCAAACTAAAGTACCAGTATACTGTGTTTCTTTAAACACATAAACACAAAAAAAAAAACATTCTGGAATACAACAGTTGACTAATGAATCCATTTTAGCAAAATAAAAAAAATGAAAACTTTGTAATTATTTGTGAAATATACTACCAACATTTCAATGTATATAGCTGCTAGTTTATCTCTGATGTAGATGTTTTGGTGAGCCGTAGTGTTTTGTTTGAATGTAACGTGTGTGCTGGGTCTGAAAGTGCGACAAAAATGTTGCTATAAGGCTGTCACCAGACATTCAAGAATAGCCACGAAAGGTCCTCGACATGAACAAAAAACACTCATATTGCTTGTCAGACCCATTCGTTCCAAGTGCAGACCACATAGAGACCAAAAATGAAGTGACAGTTTTTTGCAATAAAAACAGAATGTGTGGACTTGCACTACACGGTTTTCACAAGCAACTCGTTTTAGTCTCACAGCAATGGCATCTGTATAAATAAAGACCAGCATCAATGAATTCCCTCATTCAGCTGAATTCAAGGGCCGGTTTCATCTGCCAAACCGCAGATTGGACCCTGGGTCCTTGTTAAAATGTGGGGTCCATTAGACAGATGATGAAAAAGCTGTCTTGCTTTCGAATAAAAGATTATGGCAAGAGCTGAATGGAAGGGAAAATAACTAATGCATCACACCGAACCATCATCATGCCTCCGGCATAAAAGAAACAATAGGAGGGGAAACAAACTGCAATCCTACAAAAACCTCGCCAGTGTCAGGCGTTCGCATTGAAATCGTGCTGGCATTTAATGCACACTTCATTCAAATGAATGCAAATGTCAGGCTGAGAGGGCAGAGAGCTCCACTCAAAGATCGAACGGGACGGATAAGAGTGAACGACCTTGCCGTTGATCACCGAGAGAACGGGAGCTTTGCGCTGTCCGCGGTGCTGAAACGCATCACACTGCAGTGGCCACAGAACTCCATGTGCTCAAATGCACCTCTTAAACAACCTCCTGTGTCTCATCAGTCTTGTTCAGACATTAAACAATGCGAATATTGCATTCGTGCTAAGTCACACATGCAGCGCGTATGCAATTACACATTATACCTTCCCAGTCCGTCATACTGGCACCCATGCAACCGATATGCTCGCGGTCGGTCGATAATCTGCAGAGAGCAAAAACACAGAAAGAGAGCGCGCGTTCCTCATTCCAGAACATCATCGCGCTTCCACAGATCCAAACTCGCGCGCAGAGCGTGTGTCCGTGCACAGGTTGTCTGTGGTGTTGTTCTGGTGACGGTCCTTCTTACCTGCCCCGCGCCACGATCCACTAAGGTCACGGATGGCGCGTGCTCGCCACAGGTGTATCGTCGGAGATTTGGGGTCGGCAGCCCGGTAAACGGCGGGGCACCGGAGAGCCACAGCTGTAGTGTCGTCTCGTCTTCTTGTCACGCACTAACACTGCCGAAGCGTGATCAGGCAAACACATCCCAGTCCGCGGCTCAACCCCTCCCACCAGTGAACCCCGAGTCTGGCTGCATCCAACCGGCCGTGGAACCTGCACGCCTGCGCTTCTGCTCCTCACGTCAAGAGCTGATGTGTTACAGTGATTATTTTATCACTGAATGTTTAAACGGGAGCATGGGCCCGTTTGCGAAACATGCTTTTCTGCTGTTGGGAATGAATGGATGAGGCTCTAACGCAAGTAATGGGGTGCCTGTTTGTGAGTGACAATGATTTATTTTTGTTTTAAAGCCTCGTCAAGGTGCAAGATCACATATGTTTTAAAAATCTGAGGGGCCCCACACAGATCGCTGCGGGACCCCACCTCAAACGGACACAAACCAGCAGAAGACCACCACCTTGTGGCACTTCACTATTCGGGACTGAAAGGCAAATGACCTCCTTTCAAAATCTAAGGAATGATGTTTAATTAATTCAGTGGATTTAAAGCTAGAAAGATCAAATACGGTGTAAATTAACATCAGTTTGCAGTTAACGTGATGGAATGAACATGCTGCAAAATTAATAGTATAATTCACTCAAAAATAAACACTCAGTCAATTTTGTATCCCCTTTACTGTATGCTGTTCCAAAGGTGTGACTTTCTGTCTTAAGCGGAACATAAAACACATCTTTATCATATTTATTATTATTGTTATTTATACAATTTATTATCACAATCATAGCGCGAATATTTGTACCATTCAGTGCACGGTTAGATTTCTATTTTCTATAGAAAGTCTCTCACATTCACCAGAAAACAGCTTAACTTTCGCGTTGCAAAATAACAGTGGCTATAGTCTTTAAAAAAGTGATATAATTTTGAACGACATGAAAGTGACAATTTTCATTTTAGGGTAAACTACTATGACACTGTATTTTAAATTGCATTAAAACATTACAACTTATTGAAATTTTGTTATCCATACGGATATTTTGTGAACAAGATTAAAAAAGTTTAAGTTTATTTATTTCAGTGTTAATTATAAGTTGTTTATTATAAGCAACTTGTGCATGTGAGAACATGTATGCTAGGGTATAGTGAGCAAAAGTTTAAGTTAGTTACTCGCCTTATAAGCAAACTTTATTTTCTGGGGTTTATTTCAAGCCGGCATGACGTCGCTGAAACTTCTGCACGATCTGGAAGAAAGCACCACTTCTAGTAATCCACTTTTTACCATGGCAACGGCAGAATCTTAGTCGCGCAACCCGACTTCATTTTCCCGCTCGTTTTCACGCCACAGTTTAAAACGCAAAACGGCGCGGTCTTCCGATCGATATCTCGTGTGTAACACCTCTCGTAACCGTGCATCATATGTGCGGGCACGAGTGGATAAAGCGGTGGCTGCTTTACAGGATGGGGCTTTTTAGCCAAAGTGGCTTTGTGCTTCGCGCGGGATTAATGTGCCCGCCAACTGCGCGCGGGATTAACGACCGTTAAAAGGGCAAAACCACTCCAGCAGCTTGCTGTGATGTTTACCACAATATGGAAAGCCTTCCTCGTAAATCTCTCTATATAGGCTCTCTCTCTGAATTTGGCCT
>JAUMHG010000014.1:2373652-2386531 GCA_032359395.1 Enteromius anoplus | reverse complement strand
GTCTGTGTTGTGTTGGAATTTGACCGTTTTTCAGTCGTCTTTTGCAAACACTTGATTTCTATAAGAAGTAGGAAACTATGGTGTTTGAGAATCCCCAGCATGTTATGTCCATGTACTGAACTGTTATTATTCAACCATGCCAAAGTAAACTCAGTTTTTCATTCTTTGGCACCTTTAAAAACATGAGCCGTTTCACCGGGTTTCATTGCGCCTGCGCAGCGCGACTTAATGACGTCATAATGGCTAGCCGACAAAGGCTTGTGTTAGCTGGCGCTGCTGCTAGGAACCCGTTTACACCAACAAATAACTTAAGCGAGTAGCAATAAAACATGAAACAGTAGAACACAGTGTACGTGTGATATGTCTAGAGTGAATAAGGGAAGGAGATGATGAAATATGGAGATCAGCTCGCGTGTGCAGCCGCTTTCTAAACAGTATTACGAGGTAAAGGGTGAGTGTGGTGAATGAATCAATGTTTTCGAGTGAGTTTTTTCATTTAAAACAAAAACACAGCTGATTTGACACAAAATAACACTATTCTAAGGTCACAAGCTTGGACTGTATTTTTTTCAGTGCTCTGTTGGAAATCACTGGGATTTACACAACCAATCAAATCTTTAGAATCTGTGATGGGCGGGGTTTGAGCCTTAACTGGGTTAACAAGATGAGGAATATTCACATCATCCTACATGACAGATAGAGATGTTAAAGAGGAGACTGACAACATGAGTGATTCAGAACCATCCAGAATAAAACAAGATACTAAGGAACAAACAGGTTTGTGTCCATTCTTGATTCTTCTTTAATTGACTGCTGAGAAACATTAAAGCATCAGTCAAAAAAGATGTAGTGGCTGTGAAATAGTATATGTTATGTTTAATTTTATTTACTTGTAAAGAAGAAACTAACTTTCAGGACATAAGGTCTGATTCGTGATAATCACAGATAAATATAGGTTACCCTTATGATTTCTGCTCCTTATTCTTTAAAGAAAATTCTAAAAGTTGTCCCTCAAACACCAGACTCTCAGTTGATAGCTGATTTTAACATAGCTTCTTAAATGACTTCATCATGATGCTTTCGCTATTTTGCTTTATTTTATCATGAACTTTTTGTTGCACTTTGAGAGTTTCCTTAAAATGTATAGTGCTTTATAAATAAAATGTGTTATTACATTTGACACAGTTTTCAGTTTTGTAGATCACTCTGTAATATTATTGCAAAGGTGTTTGCAAGCTCTGATATGTGTAAGAGATGTGAGGCACTCTGCATTTTCTTGGATTTGTGTGTAAAGTAAAAAAAAAAGAAAAGTTCACATAAACTGATGTTAACATCATCATTCTTTATTTTAGACTGGATGGAAGTAAAACAGCAGAGACATGAAGTGGAGGAACACTGTAAAACCAAAACTTCAAGAAAAAAATGCCAAACATCTGCACACCTGCTCTCAGTGTGGAAAGAGCTTCTGGAGAAATGGACTCCTTAAAAGACACATGAGGATCCACACTGAATCAAAAAACGTTCAGCTGTGATCAGTGTGATAAAAGGTTTATTTCATCATCAAGTCTAAAAAAACACTTGAAAGTTCATTCAGATGAGAAGCCTTATGTGTGTACCTACTGTGAAAAGAGTTTTTCGTGGCTGGCCAGTTATAAACAGCACCAGAAAATACATAATGGTATGAAAGATCACGTGTGTTGTGAGTGTGGGAAGAGTTTTACTAAAACTGGTGATTTGAAACGACACCGAAGGATTTATACTGGAGAAAGACCTTATAAGTGTTCATATTGTGACAAGTTTCTGTGTTTCTGGAAAACAGACCGTACATGAGTGAGTTCACACTGGAGAGAAGCCATATCACTGTACTCAGTGTGGAAAGAGTTTCACTCAGTCATCAAATCTATTGGCTCATGTTAAAAAGCATGGTTCTGTGTCTGAGCGAGCAAAAGTTTTCTAAGATTTAATATTTCAAGAAAATATTGTGAGATACAGTGTATACGAGATTATAAATTATAATTATAAATGCAATATTATAAATAGTGCTATCAAATAATTATTTAGAAGTAAAATATTTTTTTAATATAATATAGCCTATTTGTGGGTTCTATGTAAATTTGTTATGTATGCAGTAATCAACATTTGAAGTGGATCAAAACCTTTTATTAAAGTTGTCCTAAAACCAAAACAATACGCATTCCTTGTCCTTTTGATCCACTTTAAATGTTGACTATTGCATACATAACAAATTTACATAGAACCCACAAATAGGCTATATTATATTAAAAAAATATTTTACTTCTAAATAAACATTTGATAGCACTATTTATAATATTGCATTTATACTTATAATTTATAATCTCGTATACACTGTATCTCCCAATATTTTCTTGAAATATTAAATCTTAGAAAACTTTTGCTCGCTCAAACACAGAACCATGCTTTTTAACATGAGCCAATAGATTTGATGACTGAGTGAAACTCTTTCCACACTGAGTATATATACACACTGTATATATAAATATTACTATATTGGTCACGGTGACGTCTGGTCCGTCGCGAGAGTTCCAAAAGAGACACCCTTAAAAGAACACACTTCAAGGACTCCCCCCTTTGAAGGGAGTAGGGGATACAGTGTGGAATTCTCCCATGGTTTCACCACTGCGCCTGCGCCGCATATTCAGATGACGTCATAAGGGCTCGCCGACAAAGGATTGTGTTTACTGTCACTGCTCACATGAACCCGGTAACGCCAACAAATAACACATACGAGAAGCAATAAAATATAAAAACAGTTGTACATAGAGCACGTGTGATATGTCCAGAGGGAGTAAGCGAAGGTGATTATGAAATGTGGAGATCAGATCACCTGTGCAGCCTCGTGAGGTAAAGGATGAGTGTGATGAATGAATCAATGTTTATAAGTGAGTATACTGTACATGAGCGCCACCGGTCAGTCTCTTCTTCACGTTAAACACATGAATTAAAATAAAAATGAGGACAACGAAAAAAAGTGTATTATTTATATAACTTTAAATTTTGTGGCGATGCAGGAGTGCAAAGTTCACCAAAAATAAAAATTTGTAATAAATGGATAAATAAAAAGTGATTTTTCCCATTCTGTTGCAATTCAACAGGTATTGCTAAAATCATAAAGTATACAGATCATTGGGTTAAAATGCTTTCTCTAAAGTCTTTCTTCATTGAAAGTGTGAACAAAACTTAAAATGCTGTTGTGAAATTTGGTTGATTTGACACAAAATAACACTATACTAAGGTCAGTTTGTACTGGAGTCGTTTTAGTGTAGGAAATCACTGTGATTGACTCGACCAATTAAATGTTTGGAATCTGTGATGGGCGGGGTTTGTGCTTTAACTGGGTTAAAATTATGTTTTACATCATCCTACACAACAGGTACAGATGTTGAAGAGGAGATTGACAACATGTGTGATTCAGAACCGTGCAGAATAAAACAAGAAGATAATGAGGAACCAACGGGTTTGTGTCTGTTCTTGATTCTTCATTATTGACTGCTGAGAAGCATTAAAGCATCAGGCACAAAATATGTAGTTGCTGTGAGATGATGTATATAATTTTTATTTCATTAACAGGAAATGAAGAAACTAACTTTCAGTGCATTAAAGATCTGATTCTTAATAATCACAGATAAACATGTGACCCTTATGGTGTCTGACAAGATGTGTTTGTGTTTTCTTTAATGTAGTGCTTTATTTTGCAAGATATGTGAGGCAGTTTGTGTGTGCAATTCTTGGATTTGTGTGTGGAGTCAAATAATAATAATGATGATAATATCTTTATTTTAGACTGGATGGAGGTAAAACAGCAAAGACATGAAGTGGAGGAACACTGTAAAATCGATACTTCAAGAAAAAATGGCAAAGAGATGCACACCTGCTCTCAGTGTGGAAAGAGCTTCTGGACAAAAGGACTCCTTAAGAAGCACATGAGGATCCACACTGGAGAGAAACCGTTCACGTGCTCTCAGTGTGGAAAGAGTTTCACTGCAGCAGCTAATCTCCATGAACATCTGCGCATTCACTCTGGAGAAAAGCCGTTTAGCTGTGATCAGTGTGATAAAAAGTTTATTTCATCATTAAGTGTAAAAAAACACATGAAAGCTCATTCAGATGAGAAGCCTTATGTGTGCTCTTACTGTGAAAAGAGGTTTTTGTGGATGTCCAGTTATAAAAAGCACCAAAAAATACATGAAGAGAGATATCAGGTGTGTTGTGAGTGTGGGAAGAGGTTTACTAGAGCTGAATGTTTGAAACGGCACCAAAGGATTCATACTGGAGAAAAACCTTACAAGTGTTCGTATTGTGACAAGAGTTTCCCTCAGTCTGGAAGCCTGAAAAAGCATGAGCGAGTTCACACTGGAGAGAAGCCGTACCAGTGTACTCAGTGTGGAAAGAGTTTCAAAGATGCATCAACTCTCAGTTATCATCTGCACGTTCACTCTGGAGAAAAGCCATTTAGCTGTGATCAGTGTGATAAAAAGTTTATTTCATCATCACATCTGAAAAGTCACCTGAAAGTTCATTCAGGTGAGAAGCCTCATGTGTGTTCCTTCTGTGGAAAGAGCTTTTCAAGGCTGGATTCTTGTAAACAGCATCAGAAAACACATAATGGTGTGAGAGATCACTTGTGTAGTGAGTGTGGGAAGAGCTTTACTACAGGTGGTGATCTGAAACTGCACAAAAGGATTCACACTGGAGAAAGACCTTACAAGTGCTCATATTGTGACAAGAGTTTCAATGTGTCAGGGAACCTGAAAGTACATGAGCGAATTCACACTGGAGAGAAGCCGTATCACTGTACTCAGTGTGGAAAGAGTTTCACTTATTCAGCAAAACTATTGGCTCATGTTAAAAAGTTTTGTTCCCTTTCAGAGTGAGCAAATATTTTTAATGTTTCTAGTAAATATTGTGAGCTTAAAAAAAAGACACTTAACGCTTTTTTTTTCTCTGTAAAATTGCACATTATTCCCTTTATGAATGCAGTCAAACATTTAATCACATCCGAGACAAAATTTGTGTACGTAATACAAAGAAATAAAGGGAACACATCCTAGGTATGAATGAATGACATTCTTATTAAATACTTTGTTCTTTACATAGTTGGATGTGCTGACAACAGAATTACAGAAAAATTATCAATGGAAATCAAATTCATTAACCCATGGAGGTCTGGATTTGGAGTCACGCTCAAATTTGAAGTGAAAAAACACACTATAGGCCGATCCAACGTTGTCCTTAAAACAAGTCAAAATGAGGCTCAGTAGTGTGTGTGCCCTCCACGTGCCTGTATGACCTCCCTACAACGCTTGGGCATGCTCCTGATGAGGTGGAGGATGGTCTCCTGAGGGATCCCCTCCCAGACCTGGACTAAAGCATCCGCCAACTCCTGGACAGTCTGTGGTGCAACGTGGCATCTCCAGACTGTGTCACATGTGCTCAGCGTGAACCAGCTTTCATCTGTGAAGATCCTTTATTGGGGGTGTCTTGCTAATTGCCTATAATTTCCACCTGTTGTCTCTTCCATTCACACAAACAGCATGTGAAATTGATTGTCAATCAGTGCTGATATATATATACATATAGACTATATAGACTACAACATAAAAAACGCTCTGTATAATGATGCAAATAAAATTCTACTTTAATTGACATCTCTGATTAATTTTTATGTTTTAGTTCATTAAAGCATTTATGTTCAGTAATAGATTTTATTTCTGATTACCTTGACATAAAAAAAAAAGAAATTAGAATTTTTTCTCTATACTGACTGACGTTATTAGTTTTCATCAATTTATTTTCCTTTAATAGAAAGTCATGAAAACACTATCGTTTTTCTTCTGCTATTAAAGCAATTAGGAATGCAATTTGTAGAAAAGAAAAGCTAACTGCTCCATCTGGTGGATGCTTTTAGGTATATAGGTTAAAAAGCATCCAGGACACCGTAGTTATCATGCAGCGATCACGTGACGGGAGAGCCAATCAAATCACCGCTAAAATAAAACTACTAACGTTAGCGTCGCTTTGCATCAGAGAGAGATGTTTTTTGTTTTGTTTTTTCCCCCTGATTCCTGTAGATTTTGTGTGCATTAATGGCCCGAAGTAAGTGTTTTTTGTATCTAATGAATAGTGTTGTTAATGCTAATTATTTGTCGAGTTGTTTAGTAGTTAAAGATTAGAAAGATGCGACCTTGCACGAGCGATTGTTTAACTTATGTGTATTTACTCACGTTTACTGTTTATAGTTTATATGTTTAAGGATGCACTTCTTATATGTAACTCATTCTATAGTTGTGGGTACATTTGGTCAAACTCTGTTACCTAGGTAGACTAACAATGCTGATAATAATCTGACAGAATTGACATATATATATATATATATATATATTTTTTTTTTTTTTTTTTACAAAAACTCCATTTGCTTGGCATAAATGTTAAGAAAACATGACACTGAGAGCATGACTAACATACTTTTAAATAATCCAATGGGATATCAGTAATTAATGGATAATTCCACCAATTTAAAGTCAAAATATGGAGTTATTGCAAGATTTAGGGACACACATTTTTCTAAAAAGAAATAATTTAAAGTAATTTAATGTTGTAGAATTAAGTAACTATTTAGAGCTCTTATAAATAAAATTAATAAAATTTAGCCAAAAGGGCTATAAAATATTTAAAATTTGCACTTTGATGGAAAAAAAATACTCTAAATCAGACAAGAAGAAATTATGATTTTCAGCTATTTAAGACACTTTTATAATAAATTATTATATTGTTAATGACTGTAACATCTTGTAATTTACAATGATTAGTTAAGAATAATATTAAAATAATAAAATATATAACCTTTTGAAAAGAAAGAAGCAGAAAAATGTACTCCCAGTTATAGAATCACACATATATATTGCCTCACAATACTGTTAATCTGATAATCAGCATGTGGTAAAGCTTTCTTTTTCATTGTAAATCAATTAATTTATGTAATTTTTTTTCTCCTTTTGTTTGTTTAGACCACACATCCACATATGCCAGTCTGTAACCAGTAAACTTGATGGACATTTAAAGTAAATTAACTGGAGTTCCTGTCTTCAGAGACACTTCATGGCAATGACAAAGAATACCTAAGAAGCAGCACTCCACAGCGACTGAACTTGAGCTATTGTAATTTTGCTTCTGGAAACCAAATCAAGTGAAAATAAGTCAGAATTACATAAATAAGCCTGGATTATTTGGTAAACTAGTTTTATGAAACAGCCCCTGGTCCTGTGGATCAAATAATGATTACTTCACACCTACACTGAAGCCCCTCCCACAAAAATTCACCTATAAATACTAAACAATATTCAGGGACCTGTTCCATAAAACAAGTTTACCAAAATAAGCCAGATTTATTTCAGTTAGTCTGACTTACTGTTGTTTGATTTGGTTCAAAATAAGTCAGACTAATTAAAAGAAGTTTGGCTTATTTGGTAAACTTGTTTTATGGAACAGGCCCTAGATCATCCTACAAGAGAAGAACAAACTCCAGATGCAGCAGCTGAAGATGTTAAAGATGGAGTTTATTAAAGAGGAGATTAAAGACAAAAGTTATCCGGAACCATCCAGAATAAAACATGAAGATACTGAGGAACAAATAGGTTTGTGTCCATTCTTGATTCTTCATTACTGACATTAATGTAACAAAGATCCAGGTCACTTGATTTTAACCATATAATTTGTTTATTTAAGACTTGGCTGAAGTAAAACAGCATAGAATGAAGCTGAAAGAAGAGAAGGAGTGTTATAAGATCAAAATATCAAGAAAAAAAGCCAAACAGCTGCGCAGACATCATTCTGAACATCTGAAGAAGCATAAGCACGTTCACACTGGAGAGAAGCAGCATCACTGTACTCATTGTGGAAAGAGTTTATCCGGAGCATCGAGTCTCAGAAATCATCTGCTCATCCACTCTGGAGAAAAGCCATTTAGCTGTGATCAGTGTGGGAAAAACTTTATATCACCGTCACACCTAAAAAGTCACCTGACAGTTCATTCTGATGAGAAGCCTCATGTGTGTTCCTACTGTGGAAAGAGTTTTTCATGGCTGGCCAGTTATAAACAGCACCAGAAAACGCATAGTAAAGTAAGAGATCACGTGTGTCATGAGTGCGGGAAGAGCTTTATTAAAGCTGCCAATCTGAAACAGCACCAAAGGATTCACACTGGAGAAAAACCTTACAAGTGCTCATATTGTGACAAGAGTTTCAATGAGTCTGGAAACCTGAAAAGGCACGAGCGAGTTCACACTGGAGAGAAGCAGTACTACTGTACTCAGTGTGGAAAGAGTTTCACTCAGTCACCAAATCTAGTGATTCATATTGAAAAGTGTATTAAAAAGTATTCCGTGAAGAGGCGCAAGATGGCACTCAAGGAGTAGCAGTGGTTTTCACTAGCTCTAGTTAATTCTAGAATTTATTTATAAATCATTTATTAAGGAACTGTCCCGTGATTGGAGCTTACTGGTCAAAAACTGTCGTTTGGATGAGACTAGCAGTGTGAAAGATGAGCATTGTTTCTTGGCTGGTTTGGCTTTGTTTGTTTTTCAAGTGTTATAAGCAATTGAAATGTTTATAAAAATCTGCAATGAAAATGTTCTGTCTAAGTGTACAGATATTTTCTGCAGACTCAATATTTAAAGTGAGATTCAGATGCTGTAAATGTCCAATTTGTTCAAACTAGTTTTGCTGTGAAATGCCACAACATAAAGTAGTCCCTTTCATCTTGCATTGATAAAAAAAAAGAAAAAGTAATTTAATTCAACGCCTCTTCAGTTTTTAACTTTTCATAAAACTGTGTGGTTTTATTTTTATTTATTGGTGTTAGTCCATTATATTATTTAGTTGTTCAGGAATGGATGTTATTTGTGACAGTCCTGTATTAGTCTGTTGACACGAAATGAGATGTGCTCAATGTGCTAATTTACAGAGAAAAGGTGAAAACAGTGAACTACTGAACAGACAGCTTGTTGTCCGTTGACCTTGTCTTGTATGTATATATATATAATTAAAATTTGCCATACAAATCCAAAATAACAAATGGAGCATGCACAGAAGAGAGTAGGACATTGTTGCTTTGTGCTGATCGTAATCATACCACATTTTTTTCTTCCAGACTGGATGGAAGTGAACCAGCAATTAGATGAACTGTAAATAAAGCAGAAGAGAAACATCATAGCTTTAAAAAAACAAGGAGGAAAGGCTGTTTGGACTAAGGGCATAGCAATGGATTCTACTTTTTGTAGCCTAAGTGAAAACAGCAGAATATTTTTTTTGCAATAATAATAATAAGTGCAGGTGGCAGATATTAGCACAGTGCAGTACATTATAAAACTGTATGCAATACACACTCAGAAATAAAGGTACGAAAGCTGACAATGGGGTGGTACCTTTTCAAAAGGTACATGTTTGTAGAGTCTTGGATCTATAGGCCTACCTCTTCTTGGATAGGGTAAATTCAAATAAAGTGGGGTGTTCGTTCAACTAACCTCTGTGTTAGATGAAGTGGGCTGACTAAATTCATAAACTATTTTATAGTTGAAAATGATTATTTACTTCTTTGTAAAACTGAAATTTAGACTGCAGTCAGAAATTCGAGTCAGTTACGAAACAAAGGAAAGACAATAGAAAGGAGGACAAGGCATGTAGTTCAATCTGTGGAGTGAAAGAAATATATTTAAAATAATTTTAGATCATAGAAAAACATTTTTACATATGGTTACTATTTTAACTATTCATCACATTGATTTAGCTTGTCTTACGGTCTTAAATATGTCGTTAATGTATTTTTTTAATCAATATTCTGAATTCTGATTTAATCATGTGTTTTTAATTTAGATGCAGTTTTATTCTGGATGAATAAGTGATGGCCCACTTTACCCGAAAAGAAAATTTTCTGGAGTATATTAGCTCAGAATGTTTATTGGTATATATCTGGCAAATAACACTTTATATGAAACGTATTCAGATGGAAATATTATAGCTGGACCTTATAGTTAACAAGGATAGCTTATAATGAAAAGTAAATAAAAAGCCTATCTATCTAGTTATCTAAATTACATGTTTTTCAAAACGTGTCTCACTTTACCGGAATTCACCCAACTATAGGAGGTAAAACCTTGTAAAATATCACAAAATGCAACCAATCTTGTAATCTTTCACGCTAAAGTCAGAAAGTTGTCTATCTCAGGATTCAAGCTTCTCAGTCAGCGCCATCTCGACGCGACACCTGCTGACGCAGTACGGTAGATGTTTACCACAGTAAGAGCGCGTTTACGGCGGAGTGTAGTATTTGTACATATGCGGGAAGAAAACGACTGGTAAGATATTCTGTTCTTTTAAAAAAAAAAAAGTGATATAACTAATAAGTGTTAGGTTGTTAAAATTCAGTTTTCTGTATGCAGTGTCTTTGTACAGACCTGTGTACTTTTATCAAATCTGCCGCAAAAATGAAACGGTTGCTGACAGTGAATAAATGCATGTTTTATTTGTAACAGAAGATATTCTTACTTACTTACTTACATGGTCTTTCTGAGAAATCTGTATTCTGACTGATTAATTTAAATCAAAATCAAAAAATCAAATTGATTATTTAGTTCTAGTGTTCACAAACAGGAAGGCTATCTGCTGTATTTTGTGTGTTCTTTTCAGTTTTTCCTTGTTTTAGTTTTTAAATTAACTTGTAGAATTTACATAATGTCTTTAATGTGAAATGTCAGTACTAAATAACATGCATTTTGTATTTTTGGTAAAATAATTAACATTTTGCAGATTCTGCAAGGTGTGTGTAAACGTTTGACTTGTTAATACAGTCTGTTAGCAAATAAATCAAAAACAGAAATATCTGTAATTTTAAAAATTAAACTAATTCTCTAATGTTTGTTGTTTATTACTAAAGAATATTATGACGACAAAGCATCTGCTTTTATATCAGTGTAGCAGTTAGAAAATAAAAAGCAGTGAAATTATATTTAATGAAAAATGCATTGAATTATTCACCTAAATCTTTATAACGATGTACAGTAGTTTGCTTAGACTTTTTTTAATTGTATACGAATAAAAATTAACTTCATCCAATCAAATCACATACATTGATTTCTGTTGTTTACTTGTATTAAATATTTTGATTAAATTCGTTTTTTTCAGAACTGATGGACGTGAAAGAAAAACACCAAGAACCGAATGAAGTCGAGTGGTGTGAAAAACCTCAAAGCCTTTTAAATGGAGAAGAAGCCTTTAATGTCTCACAAAGCAGAACAAAAGCCAGAAAGAAATGTCATCAGTGTGAAAAGAGTTTTACGCGTCAAGAGAACCTGGAGTATCACTTAAAAACTCACACGGGAGAAAAACCGTACACCTGCCATGTTTGCGGAAAGAGTTTTATACTAAACAAACACCTTAAATGCCACATAAGAATTCACACCAGAGAAAGGCCTTTTGAGTGTGATCAATGTGGACGCGGTTTTGCAAGTAGAGAGAGCCTGAAGAACCATGCAAGAATTCACTCTGGAGAAAAACTCCAAAGTTTCACCTGCTCTTATTGTGAAAAGAGCTATGCATTAAAATGCAGACTTGAAAGACACTTAAAAATTCACACTGGAGAGAAACCATTCAAGTGCCCTCAGTGTGGAAAGAGTTTTGCAGAAAAACAGCATCTTGCCAAGCACATAAGAATGCATATCGGACGCAAGTCGTACACCTGCACTGAGTGTGGAAAGGTCTGTCCAAATGAATACAGACTTAAGGTACACCTAAGACGGCACACTGGAGAGAAACCAAACACCTGCTCTGACTGTGGAAAGAGTTTTGCGGAAAAAGCACACCTTAGCAAGCACATCAAATTTTACCATCAGGCCTTTAAGATCAGGTCTTTCAGCTGCTCTCAGTGTGGAAAGAGTTTCACAGATAGCCAGAATCTTAAGAGACACTTCAGAATTCATAGCGGAGAGAGACCATACATGTGCCCTCATTGTGAAAATAGTTTCACGCAAAAAGTACATCTTGATAAGCACATTATGCTCCATACTGGAGAGAAACCGTACAGTTGTCCGCAATGTGAAAAGAGTTTTGTGGAGGCATCGGGTCTCTTACATCATCTGCACATTCATACTGGTGAAAAACCATGATATCATCAAACTAGAGGAAAGCAGTGGGAAGACTTGGGAAGAAGACTTTTGCATGCAAAGAAAGTTAACTTGCTCATATGAAAAAGCAATGACCAAAGTTGAGCAGCTGGGGTTGTTAGACAACCGAACAATCAGCTTCTCGCACTTAACAAGCTGCTTAAGTGTCCTTCTCATTTTTATGATTTTGAGGCACAGAGGTAATTTATCGCAAACTTTCTGCAGAGGTTCTTGAGAGCAAATATTACTTTATGTTCTCGTTTATTGCCACCACAACAGTGCTGACTAATTTGTGCATTAAAAAATTAAGTAAAATGATATGGTTTTGAATTTGCATTTTGTTTTCAATCACCGAAATGTAAGGTTGAACAAAGGATTAACTTATATAATAAAACAAGCAAGTTAGGCTGTAAAGTTGGTAAGCAGATTTGATGAATGAAAGAGGCATTCACATACAGCGCTATACTGTGTATTGCCGTTTTGTTAAAGGGGTCATACAAAAGCAATTTTCCACAAGCTAATATGATTCTTTAGGATCTTAATGGAAAGATTGTAATATAGATTGCTTTACAATTTCTCAAGGATAGTTTAAAAACACTAATTTTCCTCTTTCAAAAACAGCTCTTTAGAAATCACTCTGTTCTGTGTACTTCCCCTTTAAATCTTCACGAGCTCCGCTGACTCC
>JAUMHG010000014.1:2340759-2367324 GCA_032359395.1 Enteromius anoplus | reverse complement strand
CTTTGTTTGTTTTACATCCTGTTTAATAAACACCTTTATTTACTTTTATCTCTGGAGTGTCCGCTTCACGTTACAGCAGTGTTATTTTGGGATGATTTATATATTATATTTTTTTTGCTATTTTTCATTTTATTTTATTAGTGTATTTTCTGACTTCATTTGAATTTTACTAAAAGGTTTAGTAATTTAGTTTTTAGCAGTTTTTATTAATTATAAAATTATATCAATTTAGGGTTTAGCTATTTTAGTTAAAATGAGAAATCAAAATGTTGAAATAAAAAGCTTTTTTAAATTTTTTTGGTTTAATTTTTTACAACAATAACCCTGAATAAGTAAGAGTACAGACCATGAAAAATTGTAGAGAAATGTTCATAATAAGCTCTTTTCATTTCTAAACAAAGTCTCCGTTAAATTTCCTTGCTGTCAAGAAAAAACAGTCGAGATATTAATGAGATTTCATTCTCACGAAATGAAGAATACACACTTTATGCACCTCAAATGTAAATCTCATCAGCTCAGTGCATCAAGATATTGTAATTATGTGTGCATTAATGTTAAATGTTATATGGCCTGCTCCTGATCATGTTCTCTATTATGGGTTAGTTAGCCCGAGTCCCGCGGCGGTGTAAATCCAGCTCCTGTCATGAGTGGGTGGCGTGGTCTGATCATGTACGATATGTTATTATTCTCACAGGAATGCTTACAGCTGATGTTCACTGACCTGAAACACCACCAGAAAGATATATATCTGACAGAGAGGCTGCTGGGATACTAATGGAGGCCCAGAGGAGCGTCTCGCTGCCTTCTTACGGCTCACGGCATCCCGACACAGTCTCTGAAGTTTGTCCTGAAATTCCTTCTGAGAAATGAAAACAGAAACAAATGAGACGGCTGTTTATAAATGAGCTGCTGTATACTGTAAATGGAATGTGGAAGTATTTGATCCCTGACTACATACAGTACATCAGTTACTGATTACATGTACTCCCAAACTCAAGTAATCTAAAAGTAACCTGATTACCTAAAATGTGTAATATATTGGATTGCGTTACAAACTACAATTTTGGTCACGTAATCTGAATTGTAATTTGTAAAAATCTACCCAACACTGCACAGAAACATAGAAATGAGGTACAATTTAACATCCAGTACAGTAGTGTATACAGCTATACAATTAATAGAGAGCAGAAGTGTTTGAGGTGTTATAACGATCACTTGACTTTTAAATGCAGAGTCCGAGACACTGTTGAGGCCTCATGTGAGATTACTGAAGCATTTTCTATGAAATCTATGAGATT
Organism: Enteromius anoplus; assembly: GCA_032359395.1. Taxonomy (NCBI): domain Eukaryota; kingdom Metazoa; phylum Chordata; class Actinopteri; order Cypriniformes; family Cyprinidae; genus Enteromius; species Enteromius anoplus. The sequence continues at coordinate 2,366,026 of JAUMHG010000014.1, read as the reverse complement.
ATTAGTGGATATTACTGAAATGTGTGATTTCTTTTTCCTAGAGATGAGCAGTGATTAAGTACTGAAATCCTAACTCTCTGTGGATGAATTGAAGGACTGGCTGAATATGAGCGGTCAGTCTCTCTCTTACACACACACACACACACATATGCAAACAGGAAGCTTCACTTACGCAGTAATTATATATTAATGCATGAAGTCGCATTACTAAAGAGAGTCTCTCAGCTCTAATGCAGTATATATGTTCCGTCTCTTGCAGTTTCTTGTATTTTTCATCAAACACTCGACTCGGTGAGCAGCTGAGAGTTGTGTGTGTGTTTCCAGCGCTGAAATCTCGCAGCGAGTCCCTGCTGTCGAGCTTCTAAAGTTGCTTGGTAACTGAGGAAGTGAAGCTTTCGTACGACTTCTGACTGTGAGCATATGCTGTGCACACACTCACACACAAACACGCGCTCACACACTCTTGAGAGAAAGTGTGTGTTGATAGTCTTAATTATCCAACTGATTGTGGAAATTAATGAGATAGACTGAGAGTGGAGACAGACATTAATAAAGACAATCAAACAATCAATCAACTCATTATGTTTGTGCAATATGAGTCGTGTCATATATCAGTATGAAATGATTCTGTTAAACTTTTATCGTCTGTATACTGTATATAGGGGCTGTATTAATCTAGTGAATGTATCAGTTTATTTTAAAAAGATTTTTAGATTTTTATAATCATCAGAGATGCATCAAACGTCAAAGTAAAGACATTAAACATGCCGCAGAAGAATTCTATGAAATTTTGAATTTTCAAATGTATCACAGTTTTCACAAAAATATGAAGCAGCACAACTGTTTTCAGCATTGATAATAGTCAGAAATGTTTGTTGAGCAGCAAATCACCATATTAGAATGATTTCTGAAGAATCATGTGACACTGAAGACTGGAATAGTGATGCTGCAAATTCAGCTGCGCATCACAGAAATAAATTATATTTATTTTGAATGTATATTCACATAGAGTGCAGAGTGAAAGAGACTTCTTTCAAAAACTATAAAATCATACCTGCATTTAACCTTTGAATGGTAGAACTTCTAGTTACTTAATGATTTAATGTATATTACAGAGCATAAGAGAAGGTATGTACTATAACTGTAATGATTTATGACAGCGTAAACCTAATTATGTGCGTTATAATGCCTGAAGGATGCGCTATATAGAGTGTGGTACCAGTTATTCCTGATGACATCATCTGACAACGCTTGTCTAGGTTTACTCTGCTGGTTACCATGGCGATCAAGCAAAGAAACTTTTTAGTTCCACTACAAATTTGCTGTCACGACTTTCGTCCCTAACAACAGTAACATGCACAACCACGCAGTCACGAATCAACCCTAAACCAACCTCTAAACGAAGTTCCTTATACATCTGTAAATGAGACTTGATGATTTGCTGCTTAAAATAGCTGATGTTTTCCTCCTCGTCTCATCGCTCTCAAGAACACGCTGAAGTTTTAGTCACTGTTGGTTTAAAGTGAACAGATTTAGTCCTGACATGAAGCTCCTCTCTAGCTGATCGACTTTAGTTTGCTAAACTCACTCGAGAGCGCACATACAAATATCTGGAGAAGTCCATTTTAATCAGTTGTAACTGTTTTCTATTGATTTTGAATCTCCATACCTAATGAAATATATCTCCATCAACTCAATCCACCATCTTTAATTGATTTTTTCTTTTCAGCATGTAGTACTGCATTCTAGGATCAGTGTTGGGGGTAACGCGTTACAGTTACAACACCAGTTACTTTGTTTTCTTATTTATTTACTGACAAGTCTCCTTACTCCTGACATGTTGGGAGAAATCAGAAATACAGTGTAGTTCTAGACTAAATGTGAATGTGCATCAAATCATCTCTCTCTCAAAAAAACTGATTTAGTATTCATCAAAAATAAACTCAAAATATGATGCAAACCTGAAATAATTAGTTACACAAATATATCTAATCCCGTTTTATTAATCAATATATTTGCTGCTGACCTTTGATGATCCAGTTCAACCATACTGGACCATCAATAATTCAAACAAAAATTACTTAAAAACAAACTATTGTGCTTTTTTTATTGCAATTTTTTTTTAAATTATTATTATTTTTTTAATTATTATTATTTCTTCTCTTGTATTCTGCTTTACAGATGTGAATTTATACATATATACATACTGTAAAAAGTCTGTGGTTGCAGGAGGAAAACCATAAAAAATATGTTAACAAGTTAAATTTACATTTAAACACCGTACGTTCTGATAATTGAGTGTAGCAACTGATATAATGTTAGTATACCAACATATTTTTTTACAGTGATATAAATAAATATATATACATGTATATATCATTATTATTTGATTAGCATTTCTTTGTGTGAAGGTATAGTCTAATCAGTATTATAGTCTAATACTAAAGGTATAGTCTATATTAGTGTGTGTGTATAAATTATGTGCAGTGTCTTGTGAGATTCTGCAACTGAATATCAGTAAGATGGTGGAGAAATGAATATGACCCTGAATGATTTCACTATTGCAGAGATGTAATAAAAATCGTGTGCTTGTGTTGCCTCGGTAAGCAGCTCTCTAGGGTTTGCTGCCTTTGACTTCTCGCTTGTATATGAAAGTGTGTCATGCTCTGTCGCCCTGCCAGTAAAGAATTAACACGAGCCGCACTCTGTTCCTCGAGATTGCGATCAGTACGCTTCGTTTTGTCCTTTCATCTTTTGAGAGAGAGAAGATCTTGTCGGGCAGATGTCGAGCCATGGCTGTAAGTGAAAGTGTGTGTGATACGAGAAAGCTGGTTTGCATTCGAGCCCAGAATAAGATGGGAACATCCTGCTGGAGTGTGTTTACTGGAGGAATTGAAGCTGAAGGGTCGAGGTAGAATCCCTGCGCATATGTAGGTGAAGTAAATGTCAGTGAAAACATGAGCCGTACGAGTGCATCCAAATGTCTCTGTAAAAATGGCAAAACCTAGTTTGTCATTCCAAAACAAAAACAGCTTCATATAGAAATGAAAAGTGCAGAAAGCTCTTTGCCTGCAGGGTTAAGAAGGGTCATGACCCTGAGACAATCACTCTCACATTCACCGCATATGTGCCAATGGGCTTTTAGCACATTTGTTAGACATGTGTTCCTTTACACTTACATTCATGATGCAGAAATAGAACAAACATACAGGGCCCTATGAGTTCTGCCTGCGATGCTAAAATAAATGGACAAAATTACAGAAACCAGTCATAAAAATGGAATTAACTTGGAATGTCATAGAATTTGCCAAATTTTGGTCATAACATGTTATGGACTAGTGTCTGTGAATATTAAGCTACAAAAATGTCATTCATGAACAGTTTCATTTCACGAGTTTGCGCTTCCTCAATGATAATAAATAAACAAATAATCATGTTTGGCGTGCTGTCGGGGGCGAGCCGGGAGTTCGGTGAACCCCGAGCCCTAGTAACGAGAGCGTGGCTCGGAGTCCGGCTCAAACAGAGAATGGAGAACAGCCACCAAATATGCACCCAAAAAGGGCTAGGAGACTTGGAGAAGGAGAAGGTGGGTGGTGGGGAGCCTCTGCGGAGGCGGGAGGGCACCTCGCTGAGGTGGTGTCCTAAGCTAAGGTTGGCCTCTGCAGGGGTGGGAGGTGATGGAAGGGCCCTGCAGAGTTGTGGATGGGCGGGCGGTTTAGCTGAGTAGGGGAGCCTCAGTGGAGGCGGGGAAGGGACCTCTGCGGAGGTAAGCTTCCTCGGCTGAGGCGGGGAGTGGCTTCTGCTGGTTTGGGAAGGAAGAGACGGGGACCGGCAGAGTTGGGTTGGTGCCTCAGCGGAGGGGGCGGCAGCCTCTGTGGAGGCGGCAGCGGGAAGGCCACTGCGGAGGAGATAGTAGAAAGGCCTCTGCAAGGCAGCCTTAGGAAGGCGGATAGGAGAGTGTGGAGACCTCGACTGAGGTGGGTAGGAAACTGTGTTATGTGAACGCCTCAGCAGGGAGGATAGGAGAGAATCCTTGCGCAGGCTTGCCTTAGAGGAGGCGACAGAAGGAAAAGAACTCGGCTGAAGTGGGTGGCGGGAAGCCTCTGCCGAGGAGGGGGAGGAAGTAGAAGCTTCGGTGAAGGAACTCACAGAGCTCCTTGTGAAGGCTAGCCTTTGAGGAGGCGATAGAGACTGAGGTGGGTGGCGGGGGGAAGCGGAAAGCCTCTGCCAAGGTGTAGAGAGAGTACCTAGCGCAGGATAGGACAGAGCGAAAGACCTCGGCTGAGGTATGGGTGGGCAGGGAAAGGTGAGGAGAGTGGAAAGCCCCAAACAGAGGTGGATAGGAGAACCTCTGTGCGGGCTGGCCTCTGTAGAGGCGTGATAGGACAGAGAGAAAACCTCAGAGGGCCTCAGTGGAGGCGGCGAGTGGGAAATCCCAACAGAGCCGAGAAGGGGAGCCTTGTGCGGGTTGGCCTTAGAGGAGTCAGATAGGATAGTGGAAAGACCTTTGTGTAGGTGGGGCTGCCTCAGCGGAGGCGGGCGGTGGGTGCCTCAGTGGTGGGGTGGTGGGGGAACCACTGAGGTCAGGGAAGGATGAGCAGCCTGCTGTCTGAAAGGGAGAGCAAAGGTAACAAGCTGGCTGTTCGAGGGAGGAAGAGGGCGAAGAGGCCCTTGGGGGGAGTTGGGAAGTGGCAGCTTGGTAAGAAGTGGGGGGGAAGGGAGGGCACCAGCGCACATGCTACCTTGACAGTGAAATAGGAGAAATAAGATGAGATAGAAAGCCAAGGGTTTGGATTATGTCGGGAGGCAGGCCTCTTTCAGCTGTGGAGGTGGCTGTGGCTGTGTATCTTAAAAGAGTGGGAAGAGAATCTTTCCAGGGTAATACCTAAAAGGAGAGGGACAGCTTTTAAGTGCTTTTGAAACCAAAACCTGGAGGCTGGGCGATTGGTTTCGTCGGCGAAAAGGGGGTCGGATGGGGAGGAGGGGAAATATTTCCTGAATGAGAGGAAGGCTAGTGGGGGACTGGAGGTCAGAAATATAAATGTAATGACCTTGGTTGAGTTGGTCAGTTTTACTTTGCTTAATGAAAAAGGTGGCTGTGCGGTTATTGAGGATGGAAAGGTCAGCTATGGAGGGATGGGTAAGAGGATTGTAGGGGGAGTTGACTGTGAACTCTGAGCATCTCAGAATCCCGAAGAAGGCGAGAGTGAACATGGCGTCTAGGGTTCTGGATACGAGGTGGTTGGCATGGCCGCTGCGAAGGGTGTGGATGCAGTGAGTTAATGGGTAATGGGAAGCCTGTGGTCAGGGCGGGGCGGATTTTGCCTTTGGATGCCTTTACAGATATATTACATACAATGAAAATACTGCTACTACTAATACATTGTTTTACTGGTATATGTATCAAAAATATATATATATATTTATCAGAAATTTGTCTTGTGCACGTGCACAAGACACGTGCTCATTAAACAAGCTGACAGAACACATACAGGTGTTTATATGCAGCGTGAAATCAGGGTAATAGGTAAAAGTCTACAGTTGCTGATCAGGTTTAATTAAAGAGCCCTGTGTTTACATGACCTTACACATAGTCAGCTTTTGAAACATAAGCAGTATAAGAGCACGCATGTAAACACAGTTAATGCGTGTGCTTACATGATTATATCTAATAACTTGACAAAGTGTGAGGTTATAGAAACACCTTTAACTGGATTCATTTATCAAATAAAGGTCAAAAACTGATCGGATATGTGTCAATTAATCCCCAGTTCTGTTTTCTTCCTTTGTTTTGTTGTTAGAATAAGGGCCATTCTTGGTATCCGGTAACATTTTGACTTCATCGTTTTTCATCATGTTTTTCATGTTTTTAGCATTCTGTCAAAATAGTGACATGTTTAGAAATTTGGAACACATACTGGCCAAGCTGGGTATTCTGTTGGAATTTCCCCCACTATTAGATTCACATTCCACATTCTATAAAAACCTAACAGAGTGGAAAATTATGAGCTAAATTAGCTGTAGTATTTCAGTAATCAGCATTTAGCTCCCTAACCTTTTACAGATGAACATAACATTTATAACTATGTCAGATATGTTTTTTTAAAGTTTTTTTTTTTTATGATCGGAAAAAAATGATCCATAATATAACCTAACAGGGTGGAACTTTAAGAGTGGGACAAGCAGGAGAACATTTTTAAAAACATAAGAAAAAGGTAGGAGTGAGAGGTGACATTTACCTCCATTTGTTTAGTTAAATTCAAGCAGGAGAAAAAAAACAGAAAAACAATAACACTTCTTGAAAATGATCTCAGTGGAATTATAGTCTATTTTGGAAGGTGAGGGAGTACATTCTAAAAGGGTGGAAAATAAGTTTAGGGAAACTGTAAATTAAGAAAATTGTACAGAAATAAATATACTTTCACATGATTTACTGTATATGTATGAGTAGATGAAGTTTAGCCTAGTCCATGACATCATTTTAAAATATTTTAGTTTTTATCATTTTATCATTTATCATCTCTGGTGTTATATTTCTAGTGGAAGTTAATTACTTTGGACTGAGGACATACTCAAAATGCATAGGTTTGTAAATAAGTTTTTTTTTAAACAAAATAATATTTTTACTGTCTATAATTTCTGTATAAGTTACAAATTAGACCTAATATATATATATATATATATATAGAATTACACACACACACACACACACACACACATATATATATATATATATATATATATATAAATATGTGTGTATGTGTGTGTGTGTGTGTGTGTGTGAGTGTGTGTGTGTGTGTGTGTGTAATTCTAGCAATTTCTCATTAGTATGTGTCTGTTCTACAGAAAATATGAGTAAGATAAGAAACAGAAAAGTCACTATATATCAGGAATTACCCATAAGCAGATTTTATACAGTTATCAGCACAATGTTTTCAATATAAACCCACTCAGTGACACCTAAAATCATGTGACTTGAGTTGTGCCATTACTTTGTTGGTAGACAGCCACATAGCAACACCCAGAAAACCTTAGTAACCACCAAGCAACACCCAAACATTAACCCAAAACTACATAATTAAATAAAGAACAACCACCTAGCAACACCCAGAAGACGTTGACAACAATCAAGCTCCCAGGAGACCTTAGAAATACTTTAGAAACCACTTAGCACATACCTAAAACACCTTAGCAACAACTAGCCAAAATCGAGAACACTTAGGCAACCACCTAGCAACATCCATGACATATGTGAACAACACACATGATTTTAGGAATCATTAATGCCTGGGCTAGAGATCTGAGTGTTTGCAAACAAACAAATACCACATGATTTGTCAGTTTTAATTGGCTGCATGGAAGTAATCATCATGGAATGAGATTATGTTTGGAACTGTACTCATGAATATTAAATTCTCGGCTCAGTGATCCCAGTTTTGGCTCATTATTGTGTCGGTTTCTCACTGTGTGAAACAACAACATCTAATATCTTCTTAAACAAACCAAGAGAAGAGAGGAGGGTGTTTTTGTGCGTCTAATTTGTATTCTTAGCACACATAACATTCCTGTAAGACCTTATAACTGCCGTTCAACCTAAAACTATGTGACTTGCTAAGCTGTTCTGATACTTTTCTGGTAGGCAAACACTTAAAACACTCAAAACACATTTGTAACCATGGTAGCAACACCCAGAACATCCTAGCAACCACCAAAGCAACACTCAGAATATTGTAGCAACCATCCGTACAAGAAGCAACCAACTCCCAAAACACATCAGCAACCACCTAGCAACACCTAGAACATTTGAGCAAAGCCTAACAATTCCAAACCTTAGCAACCACCATAACAATACCCAAAACACCTTAGCAACCACATAGCAATATACAGAACACATTAGCAACCACAACACCTACATCACAATATCAATCATATATGAAACACCCATAGAACATCTTCGAAATTGTTAGAATACTGCCTATTGAACATGCAACACACCTTAGAAATCCCCTAGCAACATCCAGAATACCTTAGCAACCATCTAGTTAAAATCCAAAAGATCTTGGCTACTACTTAAAACAACTTAGCAAACCACCTAGCTACACCAATAACACATTTCCAACCATATACAAAACATCTAAGCAAGACCTTAGCAACCACCAAAAAACCTCAGCAACCGCCTGTCAATGCCCAAACATTAGAAACCATCTAGTAAACATACAAAACATAAAACCTATTTTGTTTTCAAATGACAGACACAAACCATCAGATGAATAGACATTTATAAGAACCAGTTGAACACTGATGTGCTTAATGTAAAACACTATGACCACTTCTTCTCCATTCATCATAATGACTTACTGTAAGCATTTTTTTGTTCAGTGTTACACTTCCTACAGACAGTACATAGGCCTACATAAGTGCATTGTAAAATATTTCAGAATATTGTTTTTATACAAAACAAACAAAAACAATGTATACAGTGTTCATCCCAACCAACACAAAGTTGCACGTAAAGTGGACATACAAATACCAATATGCACATACATATACCATCAACAGAAGTATTTACTGAAAACAGTTACAGGGGGGGGGGGAAACAGCTATGTTGCATCCTCTCTTCTGTTTAGGTCTGGCCACAGCACCTCATCCTCATCACAAGCTATATTTTCCCTGGCCTAGCAGCGGGGGAAATATCGCCTAGCATGGCGAATCCAGCCATGAAAAGCATCAAGTGCTATATCTCCACATGCAACTAAAAAACATTTTTATAAAGCTCCATTTCTAAATTATGTGTGACAAGTGTTTACCCATGTGATGAGTTAGTATGCAAAGTAGGGCAACTGACTTTACAATTTTGAATGACAGTGTGTTCCTCGTCAAAACAAGAGATTTTCTTCATGAAAATTGTGCCAAATGCAGAGAATTGTGTGTAGTGTTTTGAAAAAAAGTGTGTTTTAAACCTGTAATTTGAGTGTAAAGCAGGGATTGTGCTTGTGGTCTAGCAGAACTGGTTCAGAGGGTAGGTGCATCAGTTACATGTTGTAAACATTGTGTCTCAAGTACAAGTAATTGTGTGTAAACAACTAAGAAAAACTGTAACACCCAAAATGCCCTAGAAACCATCTAGTACAGTAAATATCCAAACCATCTTACAAAATCTCCAAAAAAACACCATGATCACTTTAGCAACCACTTCCCAAATACCCGGAATGACCCAGAAACCGCATAGCAACACTCAGAACATCTTAGCAACTACCTAGCAACACCTAATCTTAGCAACCACTTAGCAATACCCAGAACACCTTAGAAACAACCAACACCATGATCACCTTAGCAACCACTTCTTAAAGAACCACAGTGCCTCAGAAACTACAAAGCAACACTCCGAACATCTTAGCAACTACCTAGTAACACCTAATCTTAGCAAACACCCACAACATCTTAGCAACCGCAGAGCAGCATCCAGAACACTGTTGTTGTCATACACACACAGCACCCTAAATGAAAAGCAGCACAGCTGTATTTCTGGAGCTTTCCTCAAACACTTTCACTAATGCGTCCGCTGCAGCCGTGCAGGAGACATACATGAGCGCTAAAGAGAAGAAAGCAGCGAACAAGACGAGGGAAATGGAGGGAAATCCATCTTTTTTAAAGTCTAATGTAGGATGAAAGCGTGTGACCGGCTGTGCTCTCGCTCTTTAAAGTGCTTTTCCACGTCCAGCGGCGCTAGAGCCAGCGTTTTGATGGATGGCCTCGTTCAGGGTTCAAATTCTGTGAATAAAGACCATAAGCAGGCTGGAACGAGACTAACACAGCTCTTCTCTCTTATTCTGTCTGTTCTCCTCTGCCTGTTAGATCAGATAGACTTGTGACCTGAGAAGAATGACCTCGGGTCTGCATTTCATGGTCTGATTTTTCAATTCTTGAAGAGAGTGAAACGTTTGTCAAAGGATGGGATGTTTCTGCTTTTCCCAGCAAGCTGTTAGTCTCATTTTATTTCATATGAAATAAATTATACCCATAGTAGATTCACATGTTCACAATTAATGTAATACATTATACATCCCAAACACCTGAGCTACCACCAGAACGCCAAACAACTTCCAAAACATCTTAGTAATCACCTAGTAACATCCACAACACACAAGCTACCACCAGAACTTCTAAATAACACCAACCAACAGCCAAAACATCTTAGCAACCATCTAGCAACACCCACAACACCTGAACAACCATCACCAAAACACCTTAACCAAGAAACATCCAAAGTTATCACTTAGCATCATCCAAATAACCTTACCAACCATCAGAACACCTCACCAACCACTGAAATATCTTAGCGACCATCAACCAACATCTAAAACACCCTAAAAACCACCTAGCAACATTCAACAACCAGAATATTTTGGCAATCACCGAACAACATCCCAAGCACCTGAGCAAACACCCTGTACGTTTGGTAGAGCTTGTCAGTCATAAACAATATGGAACAGACCATATTTCTCATTCCTTCATATCTGTATGAGTTTTCCACCTGCTGTGGTTTGTTTCTGAGTGTCAGACAGTGCGATGACCTCGCCGTTGACCTCACTGGCCTGCTGAATTAAATTTCTTTGTTGCATGACTGTGGCTGTTTTCATAAACTGCAGCTTTAACAGGAACAAGTGTTTTGTTCTATGAACAAAATGTTATTTCTGTCAGATAGAATTCGCTCACAGCTTCGCAATGAAGCATCAACCAAACACACTGCTTAGTAAACTTATGTTGAGCAGTCTGATGCATTTTACTGAATTAGATGATTTTTAAAAATTATTTGCATTACTTAATTGCTGTTTTACATTTGTTTTTTTAGTACTTATTATTAGTACTTATATTATTACGTTTTTAAATTTAATTTAATTTGGATCTATGAAAGGGTTTTGTTCCAGATAAATACTGTTCTAATTAAAAATAAATAATAATATGAATAATAATGATAGTAATTTGTTTGTTAATATTTAATTATATGTAATATTTTGTTGTACATGACAAAAAAACTATTAAAATACCATAAATAAATTAAAAAAACAATTTTAAAAATTAAAGGAATAAAACTGAAAATATTAAATGATTAACTACTTATACTGATATATACATATTTCAGTATAATTACACACACATTCAAATCAATTAAGTTAAATAAAATTAAATAAAAACAAAATAAGGCAGGTGGTTGAAGGGTTTGAAAAGTCATTTCACAGGTGGAGAAAGTTTTTACATTTTGATGAAAAATAAATACAAAACTTTATATTTGCACATTTGCTTCCGACAAAAACAGTGAAGGCACGTCACACACTATTGTACTGTTATTGAGCTATTTTTTACACATTAGTACTGGATCAGAAGAGAGAGAGACAGAGATGGAGGACTTTCACGGAGACCTTACAGCTATAATGCATTAGAAATATCTGCTCACCGCATTAAAAATACAGCCCTGTCAGCATGTAGCTTTACATTAACACAGAAAAGCCATCTATCGCTCTGCCTTTTTATCTAAAACAGCCTAATGTTTCAGTCTAATGGGAAACTGGCACAGAGTCACATGCATAAATAAAGAAGGAGAGATAAACACAGAGAGAATGTTTTATTGCTCACAGGTTTCTCATTCTCTTCTTGGAGTTTTCACTCAAATTTTTCTCCAAAAAATCCATCTCTGTTTAATCTAATAGTTATCTAGAAACATATCTGATATTTAAAGATGAAAGGTTTTCTGTCCTGTGGGGATAGAGATGTTAATGTATAAAATATCATCGGACAAAAAGATTTAATTCAGAACACGTCATGTTAATTTCTATGTGCTTTATCTAATTAGTCGTTACAGAACAGAAAACATTTAAGCCTGAAGGATTTATGAATTTCATTGCTGTATTAGAGGATTTGGAATCTAAATAATGACACACACACACACACACAGCGTGTCACGGCAATGTAATTAGTGGCATTTGCAGAATGAGCTGATTATGTTAAACGGTGTTTAATGCTTTGGACAGAATGATGGCGTCTACAGTAATTATGGTCAAACGGTTTATTACTGAACATTACTGTCAAACACACACACACACACACATGCACACAGACTAAACATAGAAAAGCTCAAAACTCACCATCTATTATCTATCTATCTATCTATGTAATCACATATGTTACAAGCCCAGCGGCGTGACTGCAGCTGCCATATGCCCCAGGAGCCTCTGAAAAGTTTTGACAGGAACCGCTGTTCTTTGCCTGAACGTATCTAGGCAGTTCAGCATGGCCTGAGCACACTCGCTGGTGAGGAGGGCAGTTATTTCTTTTGAGTCCAGCTCCATACCAAGGTAAGAGATCCTCTGCACCAGGGAGTGTTTGCTCTTCTCTCGGTTGACCGAGGTGCCGTAGCACTATGTTCCTTGTGCATGCACAACAGGTCCCACGAGTGAACTACAGTATTCTACAGTGAACTGTCGTCGAGATAGTTGAGGATGCGGATGCCCAGAGAGGGGAGAGGGCACCCTCCACGACCTTCGTGAAGACGTTGGGAGAGAGGGACAGGCCAAAGGTTAAGACTCTGTACTGATATGCTCGACCCTCCAACGCGAACCAAAGAAGGGGCCTGTGTCGAGGCAGAATTGAGACATGAAAGTACACGTCCTTCAGGTTGATGGCTCCGAACCAATCCTGGCTCCGAATGCATGTTAGTATGCGCTTCGGAGTGAGCATTTTGAATGGCATCCTGAGAAGAGACCGATTCAAAGCTCTCAGATCCAGGATGGTTCTCAACCCAACACTCTTTTTTGGCACAATGAAGTAAGGACTGTAAAACCCTGACCTCATCTCGGCTGGAGGGTCATGCTTCCTTCGCCAGTAGGACAGCAACCTCCACACGCAGGACGGCAGCATCACTCTCTGAGCGGACAGAGGTGTAGTGGATGCCACGGTACCTGGGCGGGCGCCGGGCGAACTGAATCGCAAAGCCGAGGCGTACCGTTTGTATCAACCACTGCGAGGGGCTGGGACGCGTTATCCAGGCTCCGCGTCGCTAGGGGAATCAAGGGAACGTTGACCCCTGTGCCAGCAGTGGGGCAGCCTGTAGGGGGACAGGGACTGGGAGTCTGGCCGCATTGAGCAGCGCTTACCTGCTTCCCTGGATCCCGCGCTGGCGACACAGTGCCCTGAGTTAGCATCTGAGGAGACAAAAACATTTGGGTCAGATGGGAATCTTCGGGCACTGGGCCGGAGGTGATGATATTTCTGTTAAGACTTTCTCTCTGTGTGTGTACAGAAGCTCCTGGCCCTCCTCCAGAAGTGGGGATGGAGATGTCATCGATGTCCCCCGAAGAGCAGTCCTCATCACCTGCGGGCTGCCTGTCTCAGGAACGCTTCCTGTCCCTCCGGGTGTTAAAAGCCAGTCCCTGAGCAGAAGGCGGGCTGCCGGTTGGGCCTCCGTCGGGGGTCGGAGCAGGATCCCTCCTGGGTGCCGCGGGGGGACGCCCTTGGCGAGGAGCATACAGAGGTTGTGGACTCTGGGACGGGCTGGCCGCCCGAGGCAGGACATGAGACATTGCCTCGGTCTGCTCCTGAACTGCGGAGAACTCCTGGGCTAAGTCCTTGACAGTGTCGAGGAATAGGCCGACCTGGAAGATGGGGGCGTTGAGAAAGTGTGCTCTCTCGGCGTCCGGCACCTGCGTCAGTTTCAGCCATTGAAGTCGCTCCTGGATGACTGCGGTGGACATCACCTGACCACCTTCATCGTCCGAAGAGCGAAGTCAGTCCCAGCGCGGAGTTCCGGCATTGCCCCCTGCCCAGCGGTGTAATAAACCTTGCTCGCTAGAGCAGACGATAGCCTACACGCCGCGGACAGGTATAAACGCCATATATGCACCGCAACAGCGTGCTCCACCTGAGGGATCGCCACATACCCCTTGGCTGCACCGCCATCGAGAGTGGCGAGGGGCGAAGAGCCTGGGCACAGGCGTGACGAGTAAGGGGCTCGCCACGAACTGGAAAGCTCTTTGTGCACCTCCGGGCGAGGCAACATCTCTAGCTCCCAGAAACCAATCATCCAGCCGCGAAGGGTCGGCTGAAGGCGCACGCGGCACCTCCAAACCGATTCCTTCCGCGGTGCGGAGGAGCAGAGGCGACAGTTCGGTATGCACGAGATGAGAAGCGGGTCCTCAACGTAGCCATGGTCATACGCTCGCAAAAAAGGATGAACGCATTGACCATGCACAAAAGCTCCCTCAGTGTGTACTCGGCCCAGACACGCGAGGCAACGATCATGTCCGTCCGAAGAGGTGAGGAAACTCTCGCACCCAGAAACGCACGATCGGCTCGACATTCTGGAGAACGCCTCACCAACCAAGGGAAAATTTGCTCTTTCTCCCGGTTGCCCAGGGAAGACCTAACGCGACAAGTCCATGCACTCAGAGGTCATTGCTCACTGGATTCGCAAGATACAGTAACTGGCACATCCATATGTAACGTCAAAGTGATTCGACTGAAAGGGTAACATTCATAATGAAAACATGACAAAGCCATTTGACTGTCTTGTTCATTAACAATGGTGTCAGGACTTTTCATCTTGATGACACTAACACTTTCATTGACATGAATACTTGCTTTTGATGAATGAGCTATCCATTTTGAGCAAGTGACACGCTTTTGCAGGTTATCAAATAGGTTTTGCAGTTTGTACTAATTGTGTATTTCTTTCCTTTTTTTTATGTGTGTGTTTGTGCATGTATTTATGATGTCATGAGATCTGAAGCCTGGAGCTCTGTGTGTGTTTGATAACGCTGAGAGTATTTTGTTGAGTGAACTCCTCCAGATCTCTGGTGCTGTGTGTGTAGAGAGCAGTGAACACTCTGTAGGGACCCTGTGAATCTGAACGCAACTTCTTTTCTCTCTCTTCTTCCCTCCATCCATAGAAAGAGATAGAGAAAGAGAAACAGAGAGAGAGGGAGGCGGGGCATTTCCAGGCTTTCTGCAGTAGGACGCTCTCTGAATAAAGAACAGATCTCTCTCACACACACACACACACACACACACACTGATGTGTGTCCTATTATAGCACAGTGTGTGTGTGTGTGTGTGTTGGTCTGAGCGCAGAGACTCCGTCTGCATTCAGTGGGATTCTTATCTGTCTGCTTAATTCAGTTAGAGTGAAGCATATAAACTCGTTACACGCGCCGCTTTAATTAACTGAAGTAGATAAGAGACTGAGAGCGAGCGCATTGTGCCTCCGTTTTGTTCTGTCATCTCTGCAAAGTTTGTGCGATAAAGATTATCCATCCATTGATTCTTCTGCGCAACAGAGAATGAGGAGAGACAGACGTGAGCCCAAACAGAGCACAGATCAGAGCGCTTCAGGAGAGATTTCCTGTCTCAAGAAACCCGCTCCTTCCTCCTCAGCTGTCCAGCATCTCACCGCATGGAAAATTACCCCAATTTCTGAACATTTGTTGATGGAGATTTATACCCTGGAAAGTTTCAGCTGTAAAGTCTCATTTCAAACCATGCATTACAGGCATTTTACCACGGTTTTGAGGGAGTTAATTGCTTTGAAGGTGGTAAAACACAGTAAAACATTAGATATCATGTAATAAAAAATTTATAATCCATAATTTTAGTAGATGCATTGTTTTGACATTTTAATTTGCATTTTAGAAAAAACAGTATGTCACAGTGAAGGGTTGTTGTTTGGTACAGGTTGAAATTTACTGTTATTAATACTAGAAAATTGACTCGATGAACAGCAGTTGTAAATATCTAATGAATCTACCTGCAAATGAAAAATACACCATAATCTTTTCCACATTACTGTGAGATAAAAACAGATGCAGTAACACACACACACACACAAACACAGAGGTGCTGGTTGAAAACCCTAAAGGATGAAGAGAAAGTTTGTATTCTGTTGGTTTCTGACCAATGCTTTTTTAAGTTGCTCTTCCTTTAATGATCTTTCACTGTAAGTTCATTGCTGTAAATGCAATCTGTTCTTAACTTGTGTTGAACCTGAAACAATGCTTTGAAAATGATGACTGTTTTGTACAGGGGGTTGTTCTGGTTGATATTCAGCAGGTGCTGGGCGCCTGACTGATGATGAGTTGTGATTTATGTGCTGGATTTCATCAGGAAGTGGTCTGAAGTGCTCTGACAGTCAAGCTCTTTGTTATAGTCTCTAAATTTATACACTGCCAATGAATGTGTGGAGCTCCAATAATCATAAAAATACACCACATGCACAAATACAAAACAAACAAACAAAATATAATTAGTTTGAAATGTTTATATTTATAAACGTTTTAATGCTGAATTAATTACACTGGACATTATTATTTTATTAAGCACTGATGTTTTTATTTTGCTGTTGCAGCCATTGTATCAGTGTTATTTTAGTATTATATAATGTTGTATGTAATCAATGTTTTAAATGTTCTGTCTTTTTTCTTTACATTTATATATTTATTTATTTTCTTATGCTGTTATCACAGTCATATAGGCTAATTTTAATCAATTTCATTACGATACCATGCAAAATAATATGTAACATCATTAATGCCTTTACTGTGACATTTAATGCATCCTTGCTGATTAAATTTAAATCCTTATTTTATTTAATCTCATACCGACTCATGGATGCTGAGCTTGTTGCAGTGCATTCTGGAATTGCATTTTGCACAAGGTAAATAAGATGTTGCTTTAAAATGCAGTGATAAGAATGCATCTAAGAAGGCAGCATGACGTCATCGTCTACCTTTTGAACAGCCTTTGCATCTTAATTGCATCTAAGCCTTAAAAACACCACCTAGGTAGGCAGCACACTAGCTTTGTATGTGGTAATGGATAGAGAAGGAAGCAGAACAGAGACGGACCTTCAAGGTCACTGCACCAACACACACACACACACACACACACAATACCTAAGCTGCCTCTTTAACCAAAGTCCTGTCTGAAGATTATGCTAATTGAGAGTTTTAGCCAATTGCATTGTGTCCAGTCATAAAGATTTAGTTAATTATGAGCCAGTTTAAATGATGGACTGATGAATTATCTAATTAAGACTGCAGAGTGACGGAAGACTCTGTCTGTGTGTGTGTTTAAGGTACCTAGTCAGCATTTTTCCCGCCATCTGGCAGGAACACAGGTGAGATCTGATTGAATAAAGCTAATGTGATAACCACACACACACAAACACACACACACACACACAGCGAGCCCAGATACTTTCTATTCACGTTAATCTAATCGAGTTTGCTTAGTGTTGAGGGAAATTCAAAACACACTCACTGACATGTATTTATCGCCCATCAGGACGTCATAAACCATAGAAATCCACTCAATGGTCTCGATCAATAACACACACACACACACACACACATGTCTGATGCCCTCAGATGAGGCCCGAGCTCTCACCTTCTCGCCGTTTGTCAGATTTATCTAGCAGGAGATGCGACTCTATAAACGTGGGACAGAATTACCGCCCCGGTGCTGCGGTAAAGGACTGTATTTATCCTGTGTGCTGCGGGTGGGCTTAGTTATCAGACCCCACATTAATATGACACCCTACCTCTGGCCGATCATAAATCACGCAGAGAAAACGATCTTGATGGGAAGATAGGGAGTAAAAATAGCTCCACGCTTGGGTCTATATGCAATATATTTAAGTTTTGTATACATTGCCTACCGTGTAGTAAAAGGTCAGGCCAGAGAGACGCAGACCAGGCAGTGCACCGCATTCTCTGGAGCTAATGCACCTCAGGACTCAAGGGGGCGATAGAGTTTCCTTCAAGTGTCTGTCATTAATCCAGATGTTGTTATTCAGGTGATGTGTGTTAGCATCTCAGGGCTGCACGCTGCCGTCTTTGCTCATCGTCTGCCCTCAGGTGCTTGTCAGAAGATGCTTCTGAAGTCCAGTTGTGTGTCAGTGAGTGGTCAGTGGGAGAGAATAAGAATCTAGGCTGCTCAGCTCATTGAGGAGAAAAACAGAAGTAGTCTTTAATCTGTGCACAAACCGTCTACAGATTAAATGAAACTGCAACAGCTAATTATGATGATAGATAGGCTCCCATCACAACAGAAACTCTTTACCTCATTTGTGAATTTGAAAGAATATGATTCAAAACAAATCATCATATTCATTTTATATTATTCATAATTTCTTGATTTTCTATATGCTTGATAACCAATTTTCATCTCATATTTTATATTCAGAATTTCTTGTTTTCCATGTAATTATAAATACATTTGTTTACACATCGTTTTTATAATATAATGTTCATGTTCCATAATTACTTGATTTGATATATTTTTAGAATTTCATATTTCAAAATTGTCATACATAATTATCACATTTAAGTATGTATTTTTTTAAATAATATTTTACATTTTGTTATAACCTAATTTGCAAATGATGGTTTCCATGAAACTAAAGATGGGCAGTATGTTTGATTTTGGCATTGATGGGGCCAAAACATTTCATTTATTGATTGAATATATTGAGAGAAACTATTTAATAGTCAGTAGATATTGGTAGGTGCATGTATTACCCTTGTATAAAACTGTTTTTTTTTGTTTTTTGTTTTTTTTACAATACAATGTTATGTATAATAATTACAATAATAAATAATATAGTATTATATAATTACAATAATTAATAATATATACTAATATAATATATATTAATATACTAATAAACTGTTTATGTTTCATAAGTACTTGATTTGTATTAAAAGTAATTATTATTATATTTTGAATAATTTGTTTAGAATAGAATCACATATTTCATAATTACTTAATTTCCATGTCATTAATTGATTTTTATATGATTTGTTTATAATCTTCAATTTCCAAATGAATTTCCAGTACTGTTTATATATTTGTACATCAATTAACACTATTTCACATTTCATAATCTCTACATATAATTATTACAGACACACACATACGTTGTATTATATCTATAATATAATCCCATAATTATTACTTGATTTCTGAATAATTCTAAATGATTTCTATATTATTTGTTTTATAGTGTAATCTCATACTTTATAATTACTTAACTGTTCTATTTAATATGTACTACATTCTTAAAGTTAATTTCCAAGTCAGCAAGTGGTAAAATATTCTGAGCATGTGACTGAATACTGTGGAGCAACAGGAAAAATGATATCACCTTATTAGTTTCTACAATCCGTTTGTCCAGCTAAAGCAAAACAGGGGATAGAACAGAAGTGTCTTTTTCTTTAGTAGTAGTGAATAAATTTCACACACTTCAGCTGTAATTGTCTTGTTAAAAGCTTCAGGAGCTTTAACCCATGACATAAATACAGATCTGACTGATCATGTGACTTCTGCCATAAAACTTTCCTCTGCTGCATGTTCTTTATGTCTTAACAGAGAAGAAACTCATGGCTGGATGCACAAGATTCACTCCACAAGGCCATAAAAACATATGCTGCCTCTAAACCAAAATAAAAAAAGAATCAGTTATATGTTGGATAACACAAATGACACCTACATTAATATTTATTGCATTGTACTATTATTTTGTGACAGTTAATCATATTTGTCTTTGTAACGTTGGTGTGTGTTGCTCTTGTCTGTGTCTTTGTGAATAATTAGGAGTTTGCAGTTGTTCAATGCCACACTGAGTGTCTTTGTCATCCGCCGTCTTTGATTATGATGTTGCTGCTGAGGAATCCCGTGGAATGTGGCGGAATGCTGCGGGAATCCAGGATTCATTTCCAGACCGTCTGAGCGTTAACTCTTTAAGGACAGTAGAGAGAGAAGGAGGGGATGTTAGCTAGATGGTAACTACATTTCAAACCTTTTTATGTTATGAACACATTTTTAAACACATTACAAGTGCTGGAGCACGCATGTCTCACTACCATAATGGTTGCTAGGGAGTTTTTCTATGCAATTTTGAATGTTATTACAGCTTGCACGTTGCATTGGTGTTCTAATTGGCTCCTATGGTGTTGCAAGGTGGTTGCCAGGGCATTGCTATGATGATGCTTGTTTGCACATTGCTATGTAGTTACTAAAATGTTCTGGTTTCTAGGGCATTCTGAGTGGGTTTCAGTGCATTGTTTAGTGGTTGCCAGGGTGTTGCTATGATGTTGGGTTCCTTTACAATGCTCTTATTAAAAGTTCTAAATGCTAGGATGTTGCTAAGGTCAGGGTTAGGTTATGGCATTGCTATGCCGTAAAATATTCTGGTTTC
This sequence comes from Enteromius anoplus, assembly GCA_032359395.1. Taxonomy (NCBI): domain Eukaryota; kingdom Metazoa; phylum Chordata; class Actinopteri; order Cypriniformes; family Cyprinidae; genus Enteromius; species Enteromius anoplus. The sequence continues at coordinate 2,345,781 of JAUMHG010000014.1, read as the reverse complement.
TTAGTGGTTGCCAGGGTGTTGCTATGACGTTTCTAAGGCTTTCCTAGGTGCATTACTATATGGTTACTAAATGTTCCGGTTGCTAGGCTATTGCTAAAGTGTTCTCAGATGCATTGGTATGTGTATACTAAAATTGCTAGGGCACTGTGTAATGGTTGCCAGGGTGTTGCTATGATGTTCTTAGGTGCATTGCCAAGGTGTTGATGTGTGCTTAATAAAATGTTCTGGATGATAGGGTATTCCCTTCAGTTTTGAGTGCTTGGCTTTATGGTTGACAAGATGTTGCTAAGGTGTGTTATGTGGTTACTAAAATGTTCAGTTGCTAGGGTATTCTGAGTGGTTTAAGTGCATTTTTAAGTGCGTCAGTTTTGAGTGCTTTGCTTAATGGTTGCCAGGATGTTGCTAAGGTGTTGCTACTCAGTTACTAAAATGGTTGCTAGGATGTTCTCAGTGGTTGCTAAGCTTAAAAAAGGACAGATTTAAGGAATTATTCATGTCTGAAGCGTAAACACTGTGGGACGTTTAAAACTTTGTGTTGGAACTGTAGGTATGAGTAAACACCATTAAAAAATTACATGTGCAGCTCTTAGATAAAACACTCATTGGATTTGCTGTCCATTAGTACAGCCGTGCAAACGTGTTTAGTGCAAAGGGAGAATATAAACAGGCTGTTTCCTGTACAAACACATTTAGATAAACTAAAAAAAAAAGTGTGTGTGTGTGTGTGTGTGAGAGAGAGAGAGAGAAATACAAAGATATGAAGATAAACATTAGGATGTACGCTAGAGTTTCTGTGTCAACACTATGTACAGTACACTGGTCCTGGTTACCCACAACACCTCACACACACAGCGTCCCTCAGGAGGTAAATCATGACACACCCTGAGCTCAGAACCGGACTGGGCCGGGAAAGCAGGAACAGTCTGGATCACATCAGCTTTATTACCCTCACCTCTCACTCAGGCCTAGACCTGAATTCAGTGGGGTTTTCCACAAACTTAGCACAAAGTACATGTGAGAACCTGCCACATACAGCCAAGCCTGATTACCCCCAGTGTTATGGATGATTTCATCTCTTCTGTGCACCTGAAATCTGTAGTTAGATTAAATGTTTACACAAGTTTAAATTGCATGAGATTCATGCTTTAAGGGAATTTTTTACATGACCAAAGCAATACAATTTGTGAATCAAAATTCATGGATTTTGTATGTTACTCACATTTTAATTGTTTGTTTTGTTGAGTATACAATATGCAATGTTTAAGTGCACTTTTGAAACGACTTTCTTTTATGAATTCAGAAATTGCAAGAAGCCAAATAACATCTAAGAAAATGCTATAGCAATATAAAACATACAATCCCACAATGCACTGCACTCAAAACTTGACCCTCCAGTTTCACTAACAAATACTGTAATTTGAACATCATGAAATTTTACATAGAATTCAACTAATCTAGTTCTTATCTATTTGAGATATTTCTTTTTTTTCTCCCCACATTAAAAAATTTGCATTTAAACTGAACAGAAAATTGCAGTTTAAAATGACAATAAAAAAAATTATAATATTTGAAAACAAATATTGCATTCAAACTGCACAAGTGCATGTTCTGGGATCATATATATATATATATATATATATATATATATAATACATAATTTTAAATAAATATAGTAAAAAAAAAAAAGTTTGCAGGTGAACATGTTATTTCTGAATGGATAGTTTGTCCTTTTTAATAAATATTTTTTAAATACTACAATTATTTGTAACAGAACATTGCAGAACAAAATATCTAAATGAATTCTGAGCTAATAATTAGACGCAATTAGGTCATGTGACAAGCTTACTAAGTTTATCTTTACTTACTATTTAAAAAGTTGTGGGCAGCATGTAATGTGTCATAGTCTAGCCCTGCTGCGTCCCAATGCGCATACTATTCACAATAAATTCTATGTGATATTAGTCATTTTCAATACTGTTTAGGGCAGTTAAGGTGGATAATAGGCACACTGGGACGCAGGGAAACACTTCCAATAATTTAGATGCCAGAGCGGAAATGTCCTCTTCCTGACGTAAAAATGGGCGCCACAATTTGTAAATTCTATGGGTCTAGCTTCCGGTGTCATCCACATCCAGCTATTTTTAGTTTTGCAGCTTGATATTTAATCTTAATTATGAACATACTGGTTTGTTGTGCAAACAGTTTTACCGTTTACTGAACCGGAAGCTTTGCCCATAGGCTTACCTCCACGCTGAGAAAACAGGTGGATAAGGTGCAATTGTTCACGAGACAGCCCTCAAGCACTTATTGAATTCTATTTCTTCCCATTACACTCTAATAAACACTCTTATAACTCGCTGAGACAGTCTGAACGCTCAAGTCATGGCCTGCAGTTTGCTGAATGTTTGAATCCCTCGCGTAACGCCTTCGCGTTTGTTGTTTCTCCCAAAGAAAATTCTAAACTTTCCTTGCGGCGAAACAAACAGGAAAAGAGTGGCAGCGTTACGCACCGAGGGAAAGTATTCCCGCAAACACACAGTAAAACGCGCCCTGCGGGCGTTATTTCCTCGTCCTGACTGGATGAAGGGGGTCCAGCCCTCCTGGGCTTCCTCTCTTTCTCCTTCCATCTCTCAGCAGCTCGGCGACTCGATCTTTCAGCAGGAGTTTGATGTGTGAACTCTGGGAATCCATTGGCATCCCCCGCGTCACACTTTTCTCGCGTCCTCGGGTTTCCGTAAATGTTCAAGGAATGGAAAGTATTCTGGTGGAATTATAAGCTCGGGGTCAAACGGGACAGAAGCAGATAAAGTCGGAGGTTTTGGATTCCGCGGCTTGCTTTATATGAACCTGTTCTCCGGATCTGAGGACGCGCGGCGCTGTGGTGGAAGCTCCGGGTCCATGCGGCGCTTGTGGATCACGCATCAGCGGACGGTTCGGTTCCAGATAATGTGGCTGCTCGTGTGCTCTTTCATCGCGGCGCTGAACGGTGAGAACTACGCCACGCAGGCCCAGGTGATGTCCTCCAAAGCGCTGAGGGCTTCCAACCCACGCAGCAATGGTGAGTTTGGAGAAAACGGTGACCCCAAAAGTCATTCAGGACACTAACGCGAGTGTCATCTGCGCTAAAATGCTTCTTTTACATCCGTCTCACTGTCGCATTTAAGCAAGTTTTCAGTGCATGTTCTGGTTGAAGTCTCAACTTCACGCAGGTGTTCTATTGCAGGTGTAGTAGTTCATCACATTAACTATCAACAGCTTCTAGTGCCATGCTAACAATAAAACGTGTTCTAAAGTTACGAACACTTCTTGGATGTGCTTTGAAAAGTCATGTTAGAAAACTTTTTGATTGTTTGTTATGCAAAAGTCAACATTTGCATACATCATGGGAATGTTACTTTTTAATGTTCTCTGAACTTTCTGTAACAACATTTAAAGAACATTCGCTTAAAATGTTTAGGGGAAATATTCTGTGCACCAAGTATAGTTTTAACGTTTTTTACTGATTAATGGTTTAAAAAAAAAAAAGCTTGTGCGAGCTTAAAGTGAACATTCCATCATTTTGCAAACATTATGGGAATGTTAACTGAACATGCAAAAGTAACCAGTAGCAACGTTTAAGGTATGTTAATGTTCAGCTAAAATGCTTCAGAGAAAAACATTCCATCAATACGTTCCATTGTATCATTTTGAAAGCATTATGGGAATGTTACTTTTGAATGTTCTCTGAACGTTCCGAAACAATGAAGCAACATTTGACAAATGTTGAACAAACATTGAACTTGAAAAAAAAAAACATTCCATGATAAAGGTACTGATGATTTTCTGCTAATGTTATGAGGTCATCGTTCTATAAACATTTGTTCAACTTTATCAGAATGTAAAGGAAGTTCCGAGAACGTCCATGTTAGCTCTTAAACCACAAACAGGCACAAAGTGGCTTTTTGCATTCATTGCAGTCAACACCAGAACTATTATTTTACATTTCAAACAATGCAAAACTGTTTGCTGAGTGCTTTGCTTGTAAAAAACTGCTTGTGTCTACAATAAATGTCACGTTTATTTTATTATCTATAATGCAATGACATTTAGACATTTTCTAGTGTCTGCTGAAATACTTTGACAGCAGTTACTTAAAATTCATTGCCAAATGCTTCAGACAAGTGCCATTAGTTGAGCTCAGAACTCTTGCTTGGATATTTAGTGATCTCACTAATGACATTCAGACACTTTGAAGTGCTGCAGAAGCTTTCTGTGGTCACCGTGGATGTGAACGGGCATGAATGTTCCTGGGTTTGGGTTTGTGTTGTGATCAGCTGAAGCGTGTTATGACAGGTCTGCAGCTCTCTGATCGTCTCTGCTCGTGTCACATGCCTGATTTCAACGGCACTCTTCTTCTCTGCACTGAGTTTCTGTGGTAGGAGGATCTTCAACCTGTTCCTGTACTCCTGTTGCTAGAAACACATGGTCATGTGGTCCATTCCCAGTGTAAACATTGGTTATTTAGATTTGATTTGATGAAAAGCTTGATTTCTCTTTTTTTTTTTTTTTGAGGATTTTTTTTTTGTCTTCTGTGTGTGTGTTAGTTCTACAGCAGGTGTCAAACACCTGTAATAATTTTTAAAATAAATTTCACTGAACATTTGTCTATACGTTCGCTGCAGTATTAGTGTTGTTGACCAGTAACATGGATTTTTCCAACATTGATTTTTATTATTTGGACTATTACACTTATTATTATTATTATTATATTTTTTTTTTATCTACACCTATATTAAATAATTTATGGTCCATTTTAAATCTGCAAGACTATTTAAATGAACCATCAATTTAAAAAATATATATTTTATTTTTGTAACACAAAATTTACAACAATCCAGTCACAATTTTTTTTCGAGAAATGTTGCTTCGGCAACTAACTTATAAGTAACCGTGCTCTCTATTAATTACACTGTAAAAAAAAAATTGTTATTTTTACGGTAATGTACCGGCAGCTGTGGTTGCCGAAATTCTACCGTTAAATAA
>JAUMHG010000014.1:2323298-2340659 GCA_032359395.1 Enteromius anoplus | reverse complement strand
AAAACAACAAAAATATATATATATATATATATATATATATATATATATATAATCCCCAGCCTTTTCCCACTGAGTTTAACTTGACTAAAATTATATTTGATTTAATTTGAATGAGCATTTTTACCAGGCACATGTGTAGGTTCAGTAATTTTACTTTAATGCCAAAAGATGTTGTTTTTTTTATTCCCATGAAAGTGACCTAAACTGAATGTAAACACAGAAGTCTTAATAAAAATGCTTCATATATAGAAATTTATCAAAAATTAAAAATGGCAAAAGCAATAAAATAATCTCAAATGAAAATGACCATATGTTCAAAATAGTCTATAAATACTAAAACAATCTCTTCTACACTTTCCCCTTGGACTTCCATTCTAAATCATTATTTTCTGTGGTGACAAGCAGCATCTAAAATATGCTGATGTATTGAATTTGTGCTAATGAGTATAAAAGCATTGAATAAGAGGTTTTTTTATCATCATTTTGCTCAGCCACACGAGAAGATGAAAGAAATGCTGCTGTAAAATTTTCAGAAGCTGGTAGCCGTGGACAGATGGAGAAAATGAGGTCAGGTGTGGGTGGATGTGAAAGTCAGGTGACCTCTGACCTCTGGAGGGAAGCAGCGGGGGTGGAGACTGTCACATCACGGCTGCACGCTGCCACTCACACACACACACACACATTAAAGTTTGATCTGAGACTCTACAGCAGGTTCAGTGAAGCTGTGCTCTTTTCAGCCGTTTACATCAGTGTGTGTGCAGGATTTCATCAGAGTTGCATCAACACTGAAAATCAGCAGCGATGGAGCGATAAAATGGCGAGAGGGGTGATGACACACTCACATCAGGCCCCGCGAGACACACTCTAAACACACCCCTGACAGTCTGACACACGTTTATGCTGAAGAATTCATTACAGTCACCATGAAACAGCTTTTCACTTCTGCACCGTCATGGATTTCCACGATCAACCTTCTTTTTTTCTTTTTTTTTTTTTTTAACTCATCTTGACTCATTATTTAATCTGATTGCCATACGTTCAGACATTAAAATTTTAAAGCGAAGCCTTGAAAATGTAAAATAATAATTTTATCAGGAGTTAAACATGAACTGAACCCTTTAAAAATCACCTATTATTTTCTAAAAATATTATATTTCCATATAATTATTAATCTTAAGTATTTACAAAACAACAATAATGAAACGATGAAAAAATAATAAATACATAAAAGATAAACTATAGATGAAAAATATAAATATAAATTCCATGTAAAAAAACCATTTTAAAATATAGATTAATTCAATATATTTTTTTCTATAGCTACATTTGTTTCTATTATTTAAAATAATGTAATATTATATATATATATATATATATATAAAACATAAATATTACATAAAAATGTACACCTTTAGTTTAAAGAATAATAACCTGAAGATCTTTTTTCCCACTATAAAGAATATTTTGTTCAATAGAAAGCTTCCAGTTTATTTAATGATCATTCTATACAAGTACTTGATTACTTTTTTCATTTACTGTACCATTCAATTATCATGTTTTCTGCATCTACAGTAGATGCAGAAATACAACATTTTTTTATGTTTGCCATGGAACTACTTTTTATCACGCAAGCTCCTAATATTTCCATCTACCGTGGAAGTGACTATTTTCTCATAGAAATACCATGTTTTCTAGTGTAAAGAACACATAACTCATTTTTATGTATTTATGTACAGTAAAGTAGTTTTTGCTGTTAAAGGTTCTCGAGGGAATCATCAATGCCATTATTGTAGTAGATCTGCACACCGCTCACAGTCTTCCTCTGACAGCGAGACTCATCTTATAACAGTGGTGAGATCACACAAGCGTTAATCGAACTCGTCTTTCCATCTGTTTGTGTCTTTCTCTCCTCATTTCTTCCTCTGACATCTCATTTCTCATTTTCTTTCCATCTGTGAACATTACATAAAGATCCTGCAGCTAAACATCTCCTACATAAATCACTCTGAGATGACAGATCTGATCATCTTCATGTCCTTCTAAACCTTCACAATAAACAGGAGCAGCCTGAACATTCTGCTCAGCATCATGGTTAGAACCAACCACACTCAGTCTCTGTGGTGTATTTAAATTAGAGGAGCTGCGGGCGTCTGCTGACAGACAGCCATGAGAAAAATCAACTATGACAGGAAGAGGGACATTAATGAAGAAAATCAATCAAAATCACTTCACCACACACACACACACACACACTCGGCCCGCCGGTCTGTGGTTTCCTAACACATTCTTCTGCACCGTTTCCTGTTTTGCAGTTTGAGCGTGTGTGTGTGTGTGTCTCTTCATCTCTCTCTCTCTCTCTCACACACACACACACACACACAGGTTCAATTCCAGTCCAATTAATAAAATTTTTTAAAAAAAAAATCACAAACATACACAACTATGGCTTTCTTAAAGTTACCAAAAAGTACCATGTTTTTAACATTTTATTTACATTTACTACTGTATGTAACTACCACATTTTAAAATATATATTTATATACAGTGAGGTCAATAAGTGATTTTGCAAGTTCTCTTAGAAATCATGGAGGGTCTACAATTTTCAGCATAGGTGCATTTCCACTGAGAGACAGAATCTAAGAAGAACAATCTGGATTTTTTGTATTTATTTGGGAGTTACTGTGTCTGTGACTGGGGCTCCATGGAAGATCTCTCCTTGTGGGGTATCAATGATGCTAAGAATGGTGAAGAATCAGCCCAGAACTACACGGGAGGAGCTGGTCAATGCCGTGAAGAGAGCTGGGACTATCGTTTCCAAGGCTTCTATCAGTATGGTTTAAAATCTTCCCCTGCTTAAGTCAGCCCATGTCCAGGCCCTTCTGAAGTTTGCCAGGGACCACCTGGATGATCCAGAGGAGTTATGGGAGAAAGTCCTGTGCTCAGATGAGACCACAGTAGAACTTTTTGATCTTCACTCCATTCGCCGTGTTTATGAGTATCATCCCAATAATACCATACCTACAGTGAAGCATCATGCTCTGGGGGTGGTTTTTTTTTGGCACAGGGGACAGGACGACTGCACTGTATTAAGGAGAGGGTGAACGGGGCCATGTATTGTGACAGAAACCTCCTTCCCTCAGTCAGAGCATTAAATATGTTTTCTGGGCGAGCTCCTCCAACATGACAATGATCCAAAGCACACAGCCAGGAAAACCAAGGAGTGGCTCCGCAAGAAGCATACCAAGGTTTGGAACGGCCTAGGCAGTCTCCAGACTTAAATCCAATTGAAAATCTTTGGAGGGAGCTGTAACTCTTGTTGTTCAGCGACAGCCCCGAAACCTGACAGATCTAGAGAAGATCTGTATGGAGGAGTGGGCCAGAATCCCTCCTGAAGTGTGTGCAAACCTGGTGAAGAACTACAGGAACCGTTTGACCTCTGGAATTGTTAACAAAGGCCTCTGTACCAAACATTAACATTTTTTGACTCAAGTGATCAAATACTTATTATCTAAGTAAGAGAACTTGCAAAATCACAGGGTGATCAAATATTTATGGACCCCACTGTACATATATTTAATATATAGGACTATCATTGTTTTTTTTTTTTGCATTTATCATGGAAATACCGTATTATTTATGCTTGCCTTGAAACTGTATTTATATATACATACATACATTTACCATGGAAATCCCAATTAATCTTTATTTACCATGGACCTGCCAAGGTTTATTGTTATTATTATTATTAGTACACTTACATTTACCATGGAAGTACTGTTTTGTTTTGTTTTTTAACAGTAAAATACCATGATTTTTTTTTTTGGCATTTACCAATACCATGTTTCCATCATTCATTCATTATTATTATTATTTTACGAAACAAGCACATTTTTCTCTGCATTTCTTGAAAATAACTTTTTTTTCTCCACATTATTTTATTTTTTTATTATGGAAGCCATGTGTTTGTTTTTTCTTACATTTAATGGAACCAACATTTATTTTACATATAGTACCTATTTGTATAGTATAGTACGTCATAGTAACACCTCAATATCACTGTCCCATGGTACGTTCTGGGACTTTCACTGCTGTCCAGTCACAGGTGGACACTGTGTGTGTGAGATGGTTAAAGCTCAGCATTTTGATTTATGTTGCAGTTTGGATTTGAAAATGCTGCTAAACTTTAAAATTCAGTATTCAACCACACACACATTGACCTTTGATGTACGGATAAAAAGCCTCTCCATCTGAAAAGTCAAGAAGCTCCAAAACTCTGAGTGTGTGTTTGTGAAAAGCTTCCAGCAAAAGGGCAACTAATCAGATCGCACCGCTCACCCTCAAGAAAAGAGACACGGAAACAGGATAATGTCAGTCTAAATGAGTGTGTGTGTGCGTGTGATCTGACGTCATAGCGACACGCACCACACTGCAGACAAGGATCTCATTTAAAAACTCACAACAATACTGTAGTAGAGTGATGGTATCACCATTGAGCTGTATGGTTTCAACACGGTACATGAGAAAACTGGTCTGAATTAGCAGCATGCGTAGTAATGCACTGCTCAACAAACCTGACTGAGACATCTGCCTCCTAAACTCACACACCTCACAGAGGTCAGAGGTCACGCATCATACCTGCTGCAATACAGATGAATCCAGAAGGAAAGGTGACCTCTTTAACATGAGCGTGGGTCAAAGTTCATCACTAAAAGCCGCTGACAAAGAGGAATACTAATGCACGGCACACTCACGACTGCTTTTACTAAACACTGTTAAACTGCACACTCAAATGAAGCTTACATTGCGTAATCGTTTATCGTGTGTACCCAAAATGCTTTTGGTTTCGGTAAGCACAGGCACCAAACAAATCATTCAGTTTTTCTTAATTTCAATAAATGACATTTTGATGCTCTTCAATGCTGACGGATACTACTATGGCTTAGTGTGTAGAATTATACACACTGTAAATGGCCTTATGTAATCACCCCAGTTCCTTATTTGCAAGAGAAAGTGTCAAGTGAAGCACATTTAGCGAAATATTAAATTATAGTTGTTTTTTATTTTTTGAATCAGTTAATTTTGCATGGATTTCTCACTGAGAGCGATAGAAAGATAGAGAGCATGTTGCATATTTATGAAAAACTCTTTTTTTTATTAATATAAATATGAACTACAGACTTTAAGAGCTGCTTTAGTGCAGCGATCATGACAAAAACACCATCTTATTCAGCAAAAGACCATTGAAAAACGTGTAGTGCGATCATAGAAATGGATTGCGTGTGTGTTACTGCTGTTTGAGAAAGAGCGCTGCTCCACTCTGGATCCACGTGTCATGATCTCCGGCACACGGCAGCTGAACGTCTGTCACCACACGCTGACGCTCGCCGCTGCTGTACACGGGCAAAGAGATGCACTCGTCCAAAGAATAACTTCCCACGGTGCTCTGAAACACACACACACACTCTATAATGCACAGACTGCACTGGAAACATCATATCAGCGGAACCAGAGGATAAAGTGTGTGTATCACCTGCGGGATCCAGGCCATGTAACACGCCGGGATGGCAGACACGCTGGGAGATTCATGATGGCTCTCAGTGAGACGCTTTCCATCAAAAACACAGCCTTCTAACTGCAAACCACCAACCTTCAGACAGAGAGAGAGGTTAGTTAACGTGAAGCGTCTGAGTTCAGTTCAGTCCCCTTGAACATGAGTGTCTCTACCTTCACTTGTAGTTTAGCGTCAGTGATCTGACCTCTCCATGACGCCACAAACTTCAGACTGTCCATAGAGCAGCTCATCAGCCTAGGCAAAGAAGACATTAGAACTGAGCATTTTATCTGTGAGCCTGAAGCACAAAAGCAGTCTTAAGCAGCACAGGGATATTTATAGCAACAGTCAACAATACATAGTATGGGTTAAAATGATCCATTTTTCTTTTAAGCCAAAAATCATTAGGATATTAAGTAAAGTTCATGTTCTATAACGATATTTAGTCAATTTCCTAGTGTAAATATATCAAAACCAAATTTTTGATTAGTAATATGCATTGCTAAAAACTTTACTTGGACAGCTTTAAAGGTGACTCTCTCAATATTTAATTTTTTGCACCCTCAGATTCTCAAATAGTTGTATCTCAACCAATTTTTGGCCTATCATAACTAACCACACATCAATGGAAAGCTTATTTATTGAGCCTTCAGATCACAAAAATCACAGTTTGACATATTTTTGTGGTCTTGGGTCACGTATTTCCCTTGACGTTTACTTGTGTTAGTTGTAATAATCATTTTCACCCTTCCTGTCCTGTTAGTACAATAAGATTTCTTCAATGCAAAAAAAATGAGGATGGGATTACAGTAAACACATATGAATTTACTGCATAGCATTTAGCCAATTCGTAAAGAATAAATCAAAAGTAGGGTTGTGAGATGATATTTAATTCAACAGGAACACTACACTAGCATAACCACAACATTATTGATTTGATGAAAATAGTAAGGGTTAGAATTCAAATGAAAAACTTCATCAAACTATTAAAACACAATCCAGAAGAATGACATCGGAAAGCATGGAATTTAGATCCAAAACGAATCCTTTAAAGACGTTTTTGCTACTTTAGCTTTAAAATTTGTTTATGTAAATGAGCTGATTTTAATTTGTAAGTTACCTCACATTTAGTAGAGTAAATGTTTAGGAGTTGAGTTTAGCAGGTATCTGCTACACATCTAAGGCGGTGCGTTTACAGCTGTACGTGACTCGAGGTAACTCAGAAGGAGTTAAATGACCTGATTTTAGCAGGTGTACGTTGAAAAAAAGTCTATTGTTGTCTCTCATTAATCAACCCACATATTTGTTTTGGCTTGTAAACAGCGTTTGATGATCTGTGCAGATTAGTGCTCGACTGGTACAGGTTTTTGAAGGCCGATGCCAATATCTGGGAAAAGATCTGGGTCGCTGATATTAGACTGTTTAAAAAAAAAAAAGTATTTCAATTCATATTTAAGAAACTTGAAATCATTTAGAAAATCAATATAAAAAAAATAACTGTAGAAAATAAACATACTTATACTTCAGAAGTATTTTTTACAAATAAATAAATATTTAATAAAAATATAATTTAAAAGAAAGTAAACCCTGTAACCAAAGGGACACGCATGTATCCCTATGATGTATTTACCGGCAGTTTGGACTCTCATCCACTGCTGAGACACAGATGCAGACACATTTCTCCAAACCTGATCAAGGCTCATCTACATCTTGGGTGACCTGACATTTACAGCTAATTTTGGATGAACCATCGCTTTAAATTTAGTAGGCCGTTTTATTTTAGTATCATTGATATATTAATATAGTTTTTTAATAATTTTAATAATTTACATTGACAATGAAGCTTTTTACATTACATGAGTACATCAAACTAAACTAAATGTAATGAGAAAACAATTTTAGCTTTAGAGTTTATATTTTGTGGTTCGAGTTGTAGCTAAGTATAATAACTCTGGCACAAGTCTCCTCCAGAAAGAGTTGAGTGTTGAGTTCATCACCTGGCCGTCTCCTGTCTCAGAGCGTTCAGGAAAGTGTCCGGGTGAAAGAGCTCTGACAGATCCAGCATCTCCGACAGCAGCCCGCCCCTCTCTGCCCTCTCCACCCATCCCTGTGCACACACACACACACACACAGAGCAGTGATTAGTCATGGAGATCAGTGTGTGTGATGACAGAAGGGAGTCCTGCTGGACTGAGTTTTACAGTAACAATGGCTATTTCCTTCTCAAATCTCTCCCTGCACCTGCCGTGTCTCGTCTTCATGCTTCAGATCGCCTCAGACACTGGGTCTTTCTATGGACCTTTTCTGCTCAAAAGGGCTGCATTTACTGTACAGCAAAAACGCTAATATTGTCAAATATGATTACAATTTCAAATAACAATTTTCTATGTGAATATATAGTAAACCGTAATTTATTCATGTGTTTAAAGCAGAATTTTCAGCATGGTTTCTCCAGTCTTCAGCGTCACATGATCTTCAGAGATCATTGATATACTGATTTGCTGCACAACAAGCATTAATAGAAAGTTCAATAGAAATGTCTTTGAAATAGTTTTTTTTTTTTTATAACATAGTAAGGGTCTTTACTGTCACTTCTGATCAATTTAATGCATTGATGAATAAAATATATATATATATAAATTACCAACCCCAACATTTTAAACAGCAGTGTAGCGAATTAATATTTGAAACATTAAGATCCATTGTATGTAAATTCCACTATTTCCAACTGAATTAGCTCAGGTTGCACATTATATTGTTTTTCAAGGTCAGCTCAACAAGATCTGTGTTTTAGAAGTAGCAGAACATGACCCATAAACACGCTCAACTTCCTGTTTATTAGAGTCGCTGTGTTTCTGCAGGTGTGTGTTGTGCTCAGATCTGTTGTTTCGGGAATAGACAGGTCAGATTTACAGATTTTATAGCTTTTTGTAAACAGCTGCTGCTGTGGAAATTCGACTTACTGGAGCAGGTGGGCGTCATAATAGCGCTGGCGGATAAGATTCAATTATCTGTTAGTGGAATCCGTTCTGAGGTCCATTACAGTGCATCTCGGGGTGAGTTTCGGCACACGGACCTCCCTGACCTTCATTGTTTTGTCCGTTTGAGCGTCTACAAAGGCACCTTTAAGGCCCCCTTAAAACTTCAGTAGAGGATTCTTGGAACATAAACTATAAGAGTTTAGTTTTCAGGATCGTTCTTAAAATGCTGTTTTTGTTACTGTAAGTCTGAATTGTTTCAATACTGTAAAGCTCTTGAAGCTCCTTCACCTAAATTCTCCCTCTCAAGATCACTCACCCTTACTCCATTCATTGGTTTAAGGGGAGATTTGATTCGGTGCAGCTCAAATCATCATCAGCTCGCTCCGCAGGACTAATTACAGTCAAGCGGACTCGGATCAGCAGTGTTGGACACACCAGACACGTGACAGGTGTTTTTTTGGACGCGGTGGCTCAAATCCAGCTCTCGTCTCGGACTCTGACTGGACAAATGAGAGAAGTAAATCTCGCCAAAGCATGTCCAGATTACACTTCACATTTCCTCTTAATTATTTTTTTAAAAATGTAAAAATATGCATGTTATGATAATGTTCAACTAAGACTATAATTAAAAAATGGAAGCAAAAAAATAAATAAATAACCTGTAGAAAGAAAACACATCTTAAGCATGCAAAATAATTATCAATTCAAGTAATTGTGGGATCTATAATAGTATTTGTGATAAAAAAAATTGATTAATTGTGCAGACCTAATTCTCAATATTCTTGCATTCATAACAATACAGTAATAGATCGTTAAAAATGCAATACTATATTATAGTAAAATACTGTAATAAAATATTTTTAAATCGTAAAAATGCCATTAAAAAGTATTTTATTAATACTTCTGCTAACAATATATAATACAAATAATTATAATCATTATCATTTTAAATGTATAACATTTCTGTTATCATATAAAACAAGTTTTAATTTTATTAAATTACCAAAATTATTTCACCGTCATGTGCCAATGTTAACTAATGAACCTTACTCTAAAGTGTTACCATAATAATAACAACACTTATTATTATTATTACTTAACAACAATACGATCTGAACTTAGTAATGGCAATTTTAAGGTGAAAATCTAAAGTGAAAATATTCTCTGATGTTTCTGAAACAGACTTTCCTTACTTTAGCCCCACATCAGGAGGCCATACATTTTTTGGAGATTCTCATGCGCACAGAAAGACGATCTATCTAAACGTCTCGGTCCCACAGTTCTATAAACACACTCATGAACAAGAAGACAAACACTGAACACACCTGCTCACGTTCACTGCTGCAGTGTTTACAGCAGGCTGGAGTTTCAGAAGCACTAACTCTAAACAAACAGATTCCCATAATCACATATACACACACCGTCACAATATTACATGAAGTCAGTGGTGTGATTAATGTACATGATAATACACACGCTGCTGTTTGTGTGTGTGTTCAGCTGTAATGAACTCTCCCTCAGGTGATGCTGCCGCGCTCGTCAAATAATTCATGAGTCCTTGCATGATGGCTTTAATATTCACGCCACGTAGCTCCTCCTCCTTCCTGCACTCAAGGTCAGTGTTTCAAGCGCATGTGAGTCCATCTATCCATATATCTATCCATCTAATACTTACTATTTACTTTATTATCTTGCTTGGACATGACAAATCTAAAGAAAAAAAATGATATATAAATAATTCTATAAATATATACATACATATAAAAATTTGTCAAGTAAATAAAGTAAAACAAAGTCTATCAAGTAAAGAAAAATATCTATAATCTTGTATTTTCTATGATTTGCCAAGTGATATTAAAGTAAAAAAATATAAGTAGCTTAGACAAGACAAATTTTATATTATATATAAATATATTTTATATATATAGTATATTTTTAGAACAGTAATCCCCTGTTAACATGGCATTATTGCAGTTTATTGAAGACAATGTCAATGATAAAGGCTAAATGAATAGTTGTTCAATCATCAAAGCACATTGTGTAATAAGTGCATCGGAGCGCTGTGTGACCCGGTGTTATCAGAAACAGCACGTCATGAGCCTCACAGAGCTGGAATTTACGGCAGGGCTGCTATTCACAAAGTGCTTTTATTCAAAGCCAAAGCATAAAAAAGAGAGTAAAAACCCTCATATAATCAGATGAGTCACTGCGGACCACATTCCGACGGCTTTACAATCGGAAAACAAGCAGAGACGCCTCGACACACGCGGCCTTATAGGAGACCCGTGGAGGAGCGGGTGAACATCTCCTGAGACTCATTAGGTCAGATGATCGCTCTGCATGGCCCTATTACAGCAGGAAAATATGTGATCCATTTACAAGGCCAGGTGCATCCTGAACAAACACGGCTCCTTCGTGGCATTCCCGCATTCTAGGATCATCACGCTCCCATAGACACGGCTAAACAAACTCAAGAACACCTGGAAGAGGTCAAACACTGGATTCCAGGACCTCTGGATCAGCAGCCATTTGTTTACCTGAATGGCGAGAGCTCGGGACACGACTGTCCGCAGATACTGCATCGGGTCCTCAGGGCCTTCCCATTTATTCTGCCAGCTCAACGGACACTGAGAGACACACAGAAACAAACCATTACATCGCTTTTATCCTGAAAACAAATAGCTGTTGATTTGCAAACAGGCCTAATATTGCTTCATTTTATGATGCCGAGTAAAAAAAACAAAACACTTTCCATTACAGTTTTTTCCCCAAATAACACTTTTTTTTGTATCTACTTACTATAGATTTATTACAATGAATATAACTGAAAAATAACTACGGTAAAACAGTCACACAAAAAAAGAAGAATAAAAAATGCACCGGAATTACTTAAACTTGAACTATTTTAGAATTTTACATTTCAGTGCAACTTCTATTTCCCCCCAAAATAACCAGTAGAATTTTTCAAAATCTTAAAAAAAAACAATAATATACTGTTTCATATGTGACAAGGCGTCCCACAAGATGTCAAGAACTAGTGTTGTTATTGTTGACTAAATAAAAAAAAACATTAAATTTACATTAATTAAAATTAAATAAATAAAAAATATATATAAAAATTTAATAAAATATTGAAAAAATTGACTGAAATAAAAATAGTCTAAAAACTTAATAATATTAAATTATAATAAAAATTAATAAACAAATAAACATAAATTATAACAACTAGAACATGTATATATCATTTTGTTACATCTTTATTCTTTATTTAAATGTGTTTTATTTCATACTGTTTCATGTGTCTTTACCCACAAGATCATGAATCTGTGTAGTTATTGTTATAAATATGTTTTTTAAATTTAAATTAAGTTAGATAAAATGACGGACATGAAAATGAAATTTCATATGTGTGGAAATAGGCAGACCACTGAACAAATGGTTCTCTGGAGAGCGTGAGTGACATGCTTGAGAAAAATGCTTTTATTTTACTATTTTTGGAATTACAAAATAAGAAACAAATAATGTATCTTATTCAGCGAACACGATAAGGTGTTTGTCATCATGTAGACCAGCTTATCATAAGTACATTTATGTAGTTGTGTGGCAGTTCAGTTTTACCTCCTGGTTCAGAAGTGCAGTGGCTAGTTTGTGTACGTCAGAGGTCAAGAGCGACGTCCCTCTGATGACCTTACTGAGAGAGGCCAGCGATTGGTGAATGCTCTGGACCAATCGCACTGCATTAAACTGCTCCAGCTGGACGAATGAGAGAACGGGAGAGCCGACGCCCTCGCTGGGCGGAGCCACCTTCTGATGGATCAATGAGGAACCCTGAGAAAGAGCCAATTAAAACCTACTGCTTATTGCACACAAAACAGCTGGCAAATATCTCAATATTTCCTAGAGTGAAACACCACAATATCTGTCTGCCAGGAGAGGAAATTGTGTTTGCGAGTTCTCATGATGTCTAAAACATTTTGAGTGGCATGTTTCAGCTCGGCTTGTTTTATGATTCTGTCACAACAAGCTGAGCAGCTGAAAACAACACCCAACTGACAGAAACGTATTGTTATTCATTTCACATGCGAAGACATCTTACAGTATACTGTCGGAACATCTTTTGATATTTTGAATGAGTTATTTTTATATTTTTTCACTCTTACATTTACATTTATTTAGGAATTTGTTGTGTGTTTTTTTTCACTATTAAAAAAATTAACATTTGGGGGGGGACCATAATTCTGATTACGTAAAATAGTTGCACTCGGTGAGCTACACAACTCAGAATACACATCACGGAAAATAATAAACTACTGATATGAACACAGCTAATGAAAAAAGCTTACAGGTGGCGATGGACATACTGTAAGCAGAGGCTTAAAACAAAGCCGTACCATTATTTTTTAGTCTAAATGCCCTGGATATCGAGGGAAATCCGCTTAAAACTACTCTTCGAGTGGCCACAGAGTAATGATAAGCATGGGTATATTTACATCCTGACAGGATGGCATTGCATTTCTTGTCTCAGTCATTTGTACAGTAAGCTCTTTCGGTAACCGTAATCTACTAAAAGAGTCAAAGGCATCAGAGCTAAAGGGGAGAGAACAAAGAAACGGGTCTTTAGGAGGTTTTATTCGTTTACAGGCATTATTTTGTCCAACTATTATCACTATGAATACGGCTAGGAAAGTCATAAATCGCTTCTCATGTTGCCCTTCGAGTGAAAATTACAACCAAAAATGAAATTTTGGTATCTCATCAGAATTTTATTTAGCAGTTGCAGTAAAAAGCGGCAGTACTGTACTTCTCAGAGTGGAAACATCGGACGTCATCGGCGCATAATGTACTGTGCACAAAAATAATGACGCCCCCCCATAGTGCAAAATATTTTTAAATAACATACATCTTTCATGGATTTCTATTACACATTTCAATAAGAGACATCGTTTACTGTACATTATATTTAGCTACAAATGTCTCAAATCCCCTGGGGATTATGGTGTGAGGACCAAACCAAATCTCCAGGTGTTCTTATGAAAACAGGCTAAGTAACTTAACTGCACCCCTGAACATATACAATTTTAACAGTTATATGATGATGAGTTACCTGGTTGAGACGTTTCCACAGGTTGAGCACAGGTGAGAGAGCGTTAGACCAGATCTCTCTGTCGAATTTGGAGCCGGCTGCTACAGACCTGCTCAGAATCCTCAACTGAGAGATCACCTGCACACACACACATGGCTGAGGTGAGCGCAGTACATCTCACCGTACACTATCCTCCATCTCTCTGTGATTGGGGCAAACTGCAATGAAGGTGCAGACGACTCTAACAAATTATAAATTGGTGTCATTACAAGAGCTAAACACACACACGCACTCTGTGTGTGTGTGTGTGTGTGAGAGAGAGAGAGAGAGAGAGAGAGAGAGTAGCAAAGATCAGTCTAAACCTGACAGTGACAAATAGGAGTGCAGCATAACGATGTGAACACACAAAGAGAGAGAGTGTGTGTGTAAACTCAAAAGAGCGACAGAGAACTGAATGAGAGTGATTCATGTATTTCATTCAGTAAAAAGCAGCCAAAAGTCTGCATAACGACGCCATAGCAACGGCTCTGAACACTCGGCAAGTGGTGAGTTCTGCACACTCAAACTTCACAAGCACAAAAAATATCTGTAATTATTTTACCAGCATTAAACCACAATTAACACTGTTATTAATTCAGCTTGAGCCAAAGATGTTACAATGCTATCATGTGGCAGCGGCAATGATGACATCATAATGTTTCGTATTTGCAAGCAGAATACTGAAAACCATTTTGGCAACATAGCAAAAATAAAACGAAAATAAACTATGGAATTATTATGAATTGTTAAAACTAAATTTACATGTACCTACCATAGCCTCACAAACACTTTTTGCTTCAATAAATACGCATCTTTTAGGGATGGCACGGTTCATGAAAAAAAACGAACCGTTTGTCTCGGTTCGGTGCATGCATGCGTCGCACGGTTCGACGGTTCATGACATGCGCAATGTAGCCTCATGCCCCGTATGTGACGTCAGTGTGTTTCCCTTTAGCTGCGTTCACACCAGACGCGTATTGCACGAATCGCGCCGCAGGATGTCTAATCGTGTCTTTGCATTGACTTAACATTAATTCACTCGCGCTTGAGGAATATGTCATTCCATCTGAGAAGATATCATTTTGTTAGAGTTACACTGAAGTTGGCAGTTTGATAAATACAAGCTATTCTGCAATATTGCAATCTTTGTGTGCTAAAGGCACATATATTCATGTAGATGGCAATACACGTTCTCCTTTTCAACATGCTTCTCCTAAAAGAGAAGCATGTTGAAATCATCATGTCTTTCCTCTTGCTGTATCAAAATCTCACCTAGCTTTCCTCAGAGGTGTTCCCAATAATGTGCTTTAGGTCAAGTCAAATTCAGTTTATGCATGATTACATGTCATGATATAACTTTTTTATTACGGTCTCCTAATTTGTGGATAATTGGGCTATATATCATATACTGAAGTACATTTCTGGAGTGTTAAAGATTAAAAGAAAAAATAACAAGAACCGTACTGAACCGAAAACCGTGAACTGAACCGAACCGTGGGTTTTGTGAACCGTGCCACCCCTAGCATCTACTAGAAAATATCCTCTCAAATGCAGTGAAATCTCAGTTGGAACATTTGACTGGATTCCAACTGCTCCAAAACGTTCATAAATGATGTCATAAAATCTGTCTCTAAAAGGACTTGAGTGTAAAAAGTCACCTCAGAGATATGGTGGAAATCTGGTGTGAATGTACTTTGTCTGTCAGCGCATTATGATCTCCACCCCACCCCACAGGAAAGAACAACAGTCTCTCTCTCTCACACAAACACACACGCGTATACACGTACTCGCACGCACATCTTTGATGTTGAGGAATGTCCTGCTCAGCACAATGTTCTCAAAACACCTCTAACCCTTCACGACCTCTGCAGAAACACACACACACCTGTGAGCTAATGATTCTCTGTGCAGAGCGCTCGATGTTTGCAGGCAGGCCGAAGAAACTGGGTTTGTCGTCTTCAGGAAGAGCGTCCACCACAGCACGATAATCCTACACACAGGGGTGAATTAAATCCACTAGTGCAAAGCATTGTGTCCTGAATTAGAATTCTTGTGAACTGCACAGCACAAAGAGCATGTATGTGAATACTGACCGCTATGCTGCAGGAGTTGGGCAGGTGTATCTGAGCAGGGAAAGCGTGTGTTTTCCTGACTCGTGAGTGTGTGTGTGACTGTGTGAGGAGCTGAGCGTTAAAGAACTGCTGCAGGTACGAGCGAAGGACTCGCAGGTCACACACGTTATCGATGCGGCCGCCGTAAATCGCGTTTTCAAGGAGACCATGCACAAATTCCCACTGAAACGCCTTCCCGCCTGAAAAAAAAAACGCAAGAGCAAAATAGTCCAACAAAACATGCAAATAAAAACACATACTGTACAAACCCTCAGAAGATTTAGACTATACAGAAATAAACACACACACACCTTCAAACAGACGGTCAATGATCTCAAAGCCCGCTCTCAGGTCCGACAGAGAGAACTCATAGAACTTCGTCCAACCCTGTGCAACACAAACACATCATCATCATCTTCATCAGTTCAATTTAACTTGATATGTATTCAGCCTGTGCAATAGAAACTCTAACTTTCTTTAATCACGATTAAATACGGAATGATTTTGAAATGATTTTAACGGCATAGTGACGCCATTCATCTTTCTTTAGCAACATGCATTATTTCATTTAAGCAAATGTTTGAAATAAAAACTATATATGTAATTGATTTTTATTAAATAATTTGTAATTATTACAGTTATTATCACAATATTATTATATATCAAACTATTTTTTTCAATCAATTATACATATTATAAATTATAAAATCTATACATTCATATATTTACCTTTTTAATACTTTACTGATTTTTTATATTTAATTTAAAATAAAATTGACAAAAATTTAGACAATTCAGTATTGACAGAAAAAAACAGAATTGTTGACAATTTTGCAGATTTATAAAAAGGACAAACTGAAATATCACATGGTCCTAAGTATTCAGACCCTTTGCTGCAACACTCATGTATTTAACTCAGGTGCTGTGTATTTCTTCTGATCATCCTTGAGATGGTTCTACACCTTCATTTGAGTCCAGCTGTGTTTGATTATACTGATTGGACTTGATAGGACATGGGAGAAAGTAGAAAGTCAACCATCACTGCAGGCCTCCACCAGTCGGGCTTTATGGCAGAGTGACCCGACGGAAGCCTCTCCTCAGTGCTAGACACATGAAAGCCTGCATGGAGTTAGCTTAAAAACACCTGAAGGACTCCAAGACGTTGAGAAATGAGATTCTCTGGTCTGATGAGACCAATACAGAACTTTATGGCCTTAAGCGGTATGTGTGGAGAAAACCAGGCACTGCTCATCATTTGTCCAATACAGTCCCAACAGTGAAGCATGGTGGTGCAGCATCCTGCTGTGGGGGTGTTTTTCAGCTGCAGGACGACTGGTTACAATCGAGGGAAAGATGAATGCGGCCAAGTACAGAGATATCCTGGACCAAAACCTTCTTCAGAGTGCTCAAAACCTCAGACTGGGCCGAAGTTTTACCTTCCAACAAGACAATGACTCTAAGCACACAGCTAAAATAACTAAGGAGTGGCTTCACAACAACTCTGTGACTGTTCTTGAATCCAGAGCCCTGACTTAAACCCAATTGAGCATCTCTGGAGAGACCTAAAAATGGCTGTCCATCAACGTTTACCATCCA
>JAUMHG010000014.1:2306963-2323198 GCA_032359395.1 Enteromius anoplus | reverse complement strand
AGCAGGCAGCTATATTTGTAGCAATAGTCAACAATACATAGAATGGGTCAAAATGATTTATTTTATGCCAAAAATCATTAGGATATTAAGTAAAGATAATGTTTCATGAAGATATTTTGTACATATACTACTGTAAATATGTCAAAACTTAATTGAAGTACTTCATTTGGACAAGTTTAAGGTCAATTTTCCAAATTGTATCTCAATTATGACTGGTATTGTGGTCCTGGGTCAAACCCCCAAATGTATATTCCCACTTAAATCTATTTCACAGACACTTTTAGTTTAAGTTAACTATATAATAACCGTGGTTTGGAATGTACTTGTGTGATTAACTGCTGTAAAAATCTGCTGTATTTATTTGTGCAGCGTTGTGCAGTGGAGTTTGAGGTCAAGGCATTTTGTGCAGAAGATCAAGATGAAAAAGCTCAAAAGAGGTAAAAAAAAAAAAAAGAAAGGAAAAAGTCACAAGCTCACAGTATTTATTACCAGACCAACATAAGACCCTGTAAAAGACCAGTTCTAGACACAGAGCAGGTCCTTGCAAAATATAGACTGCATTACAAACCAATGCAGAAACAGAAACGCCTAACAATAAATGCCTTAATTTTATGGTACCAATTCTTTTTTTTACAGAATAAGATTTTTCAAAATATGTTTGTATATATATTCTGCTTTAATGCACTTTTTTTTCTTAATGTCATACAATTGGCTGAGAATTAAACAAGCTGTTGTAATCTGGCTCAGAAGAAGACAGGAGTCATGTGTTTGTAGTTTTTCACTTTTTAAAGGAAAGTACAAGACATCTTGAAATGCATCACATTTAAAGAGAACGTGTGACGTGCTCGAGCAAAACAGCCGCTGTTTTTTTTTTTTTTCAAACCAGCATCACAAAATTTGAAAGAAACAAGTACAGGATGTCATCTCTCTCTATATAAATATGCCCAACTTCATCTGCGTGGATACAGATTGACTAGCAGATCTCCACTGCTTGATTGTTTAAATGATTGCAAAATGTAACTTTATATACGATCACCCAGCTCTAATCTGCTAAATGCAACTAAGCATGAAGATATTAGCATATCATAAACGTTATAAGCATTTCTGCAGGAGTTCGGTCCGGCTGGCCATCAGAAAGATCCAGTACGCTCCAGATAAAAGCAGCGCTGCTCCATCGGCCGAAACCACCTGTGAATTCATCATGTCTGATAAACCTCTGCACGTGCGTGTCAGTCTGGAAAAAGAGGTGAGACGTCCTGCATCATATCTAGACGCTCCTATGACTTTTATGCCTCTTTTTAATATTTTTAACGTTAGCAATCACAACCATGAGGAGCATTACAGTACTGATTTCTGTTGACCGTTACAGACGTATTATCACGGAGAGGAGATCAACATTAGCGTGAACGTCGACAACAGCTCCAACAGGAACGTGAAGGACCTGTCAGTCTCGGGTATGTGAACGCTTTTCACTTTAAAGCGGATGAGAAGTGTGTTTTCAGTGAGTTACTGAGTGTTTTCTCTGTTTCTCTTCGACAGTGGAGCAGGTCACTAATGTGGTGCTTTACTCAAACGACAAGTACATCAAGACTGTGGCCTATGAGGAATCCAAGTGAGTACCAACACGCCATTATTATGCAAAGAGGCGGAGTCTGTGATGTCACATGCTCTTATGAGCTAACAAAGGAGCTCACTCCATAATATAAGCATAAGCTAAATAAACAAGCATATGATTATATTCGGAAATATTTTCAAATAGAAAACTGTTACTTCATTATTTGAAATTGTAATAACATTTTCAAAATACTTCTTGCGTGTGTGTGCCATTTTAAAAGGGGTCAGTATGTTTTATTTTAATTTGATTCGGCAAGGACACGTTGATTTGATCCGAAGTCACAGTAAGGACATGAATTTCTGTTTCAAATAAATGCTGTTCTTTTCAACTTTATGTTTATGTGAATCCTGATTAATAAAATATCACAGTTCCCAGAGAAACACTGGGAGGCACTATTATCTGCTGATAATCAGAAGAGTTTGTTGAGCAGCAAATCAGAATGATTTCTGAAGGATCATGTGACATTGAAGACTTGAGTTATGATGCTATATTCTAATGCTGTTAGATGATTAATCACATCCAAAATAAGCTTTTGTTTACATAAAATAAATGTGAGTGTATTGAGTATATTTATTTTGTATGTATAAAAACACATACGTACAGCATATATTTTGAAAATATTTACATGTTTATATTAATATAATTTATCTTTTCTAAATATTGAATAAATAAATGTCACATTTTCTTAAATATATACATGCATGTCTGTGTATTTATACTAAAATATTTATATAGAAAACAGCTTAAGTTTTAAAATGTAATACTATAGTGCAATATTAGTCTTTACTGTGTTTTTGGCCCAAAAATAGGACACTTCTTTCAAATACATTAAAACATGGTGGTGTATATCACCATACTATACCATATTACATATCATCATACACATTACTGTGTAATATTACCCTGGCATTTAATTACCAAAATAAAAAAAGGTCGTTGCTGTGATAGGATTTCTAAAGGAGTGACTGTAAATCTGACGTCTTTCCTTCCTGTACCTTCTGTAATCCATATCTTCATATCTGGAGCACAATAGTGGAGCTTTACATTCTGGAGCAAATGGGAAAGCACAATGAAATTGAATGATCTCTTATGTACCTCTATAGACGTTTCATCTGCTGTAGTGTATATTCCTGGAAATGTCAAACGGGTCCATTTGGATTCATTGAGTTTATCTAGGTGCGTTCTGGGATTTTAAATTCTGTTCAAAATTAGATACATTACAATAATCATTCTGACTTCTAATATAGCATAAGGAACAACATTATGTTGTGAAGCACATCTCTGATGGTTTAAACGGCTCAATAGGTTCAAGTGGAACATTTAGGAGTGTCAGCTTTGTGATGTCGCTGTCAAAATGTAACATTTATGTATCATTATTCTGTAAACATTTGTGTTCC
This sequence comes from Enteromius anoplus, assembly GCA_032359395.1. NCBI lineage: Eukaryota > Metazoa > Chordata > Actinopteri > Cypriniformes > Cyprinidae > Enteromius > Enteromius anoplus. The sequence continues at coordinate 2,320,186 of JAUMHG010000014.1, read as the reverse complement.
GTTTATGATGTCACAGGGACACAGTGCCGTCTGGTACGAGTCTGAAGAAGGTTTATACCCTCTGTCCTCTTCTGAACAACAGCCGTGAGAGACTGGGCCTCGCTCTGGATGGAAAACTGAAGCATGAGGACACTAACCTGGCCTCCTCCAGCATGTGAGTGTGGATCGTTCAGTATCTATACCAGTATCTATAAATTTTCATATTTTTGGTAAACTATTTCTTTAATATTCTCTGCAGTGTAAAGGATGAGGTGCTGAAGGAGATTCTGGGAATGTTGGTGGCTTATAGGGTGGTGGTAAAGTGTAATGCAGCTGGGTGAGTGACCATGAGCTTAGGTTTAGGTTTATATATGCTGACTTAACTAATAACTGGTTGTTAGGGAAGATGCTAATGGCTTTATTTCTACTCTCTTATAGCATCGTTGGATCCAGGTGAGTGTTAAATCCAGTAAAGTTGTCTAGACTTTGTGAGTGTGTGTGTTTGTAAGATTTAATCGTGTGTGTGTTTCAGTGAGGTTGCTGTGGAGGTTCCCTTTAAACTTATGCATCCCAAACCTGATCCAGGTGAGCCGATCTGATATTACAGCTGTTTTCTCTCATCACAGTACATGAGTTAAAATCAATTTCTAATATAAATTAACCAACTCAACTTACAAGCACTACAGTACATGGAGCAAAGTCCACTCATATAAACTCATAGTTATAAGCTCATATCAATTACTAATATATTTGCCAGTTTTAATGTACTATCTTTTATTATAGCCTTCATTAGTGTTTAATATTAGTTTTAATTCTATATTATTTTCTGTGTTCATTTTAATCTTAGGTGAATTGTAATAACTTTTTTAATTTTAATGTTTTTTTTTAAGATTATGTTGTTTTTATTATTTAATTTTTATTTATTTTAGTACATTAACACAATTTAATCTTGCAGCTATGTTAAATAAAATGAAACATTTAAAAAAAGTTTATTACAGGTTTATTTTAATTCAGAAATTGATTTAAGAAAAGGGTTTTTTATGGTTTTATTTGTAGTTAATGATAACCCTGTTAAGTGCATTACTGTAAGCATGATTTTTGTTTTTACAAACTAATGACTCATGTAATTGGGAATTGGAATTTGATTTAAATTACAATTAATATTTAATAATATCAATAATTTCTTATGCACTGACACAAAAATTGGGTAGCGACAGCAACTTCATTATCATCAACATTCAACGAAATAATGCCGCAAATAGAGCTGAAATTCAATTCTGTGATGATTTTTACAACCTTAAGACTTGTTATTTTCCTTCTTTGAAGCAATCTGTATTGTATAGAGCGCTATAGAAATAAATGTGTCTCGACTGGATCAGATAATAACTGAATGTTATCTGCTTTCTGTTCTCCCTGTTCTTCTCGTCCTAAAGAGAGGTAAGCCACAGTTATATTTTTCCTTTGTGATTGTCCATTATCTGGGTGTATATTCAGTGGGATTTCATATATGTCCCGTTATATAATACCCTCCATATAGAGTCCTCGTGTCTCTGATTCCACGTGCTCGTTGCACAATATGTGGCGTTCACTTCCCTGTCTTTAATCTGCAACAACGTGCACACACTCTTGAGACGATAAACGATCTGCGGTGGCTCTGGGAAGAGAAAGTTGAGAGCGCGAGGATCACTGATATCGGTGTCCCATCTAAATGCGATCGCTCTCTTGTGTGCAGCCCTAGTTTAACGTTGTTTTTCCTGTTGTTAGCATTCAATAGAAACTGTATTCTGACATCAGAACAGGGGTGTGTGTCGTTGACATAAAACACCTTTGTTCCTGTTTTCTGATTTACTGTTCCTCTTCACATCAGCGATTCTATCGGCATTGATTGAGTTTTTTGTTTGTCTCTTTGTGTTGTTTAGTGAAGTCACGACTGACCTGGTGTTCGAGGAGTTTAAACGCTCCTATCTGAAAGGAATCATCGGCGACGATGACGAATCTCCGGCTGAGCCTTGAGAGCCTTTTCCGTGATGCGTGCTCACGTTATGAGTGTTGCGCAGACAGACTTGTGCATGTAAAGATTTATAAGCATTTTCGGATGCATGTTGAAATTGTGTAGGTGTTGTGAGAAAAATCGGCCAAATCAGCACTTTTGCTGCAGTCTCCATTTATTCACGGCATATAAGTATGTATTTTGTAGTAAACCTGATCACGGCTGCTAAATATTTGCATTTAAATGCATAAGAACCAATCATTATTGGTTCCAGTGTGAACTTAGCCTTGTTAAAATACTAAAATTATAACTCTAGAGATTTCAACAAGGATAGGCTGATGTAAAAAACATTTTATTTGTCACAAATGGATGTGTTGCATAGTAAATTAGAGGCATTTGCTTTGTAAATGAACTAAAATAAAACACTTTGTGACTTCACATGAGCTCTGCACGAAAAGACTGATCATTTTTAACAATTCCTTCATTGCAAAACTGCAGTTTCAAAGCCCTGTAACATATCATTTGTAAATTAGTTTAACTAAACAAAGATCCTCATGACCTGGAGGAACGCCATTCTACTAAGCAAACTGGAATTAACATATGATCTTAGTGTGCAACTTCATATGGCAGTAACACAGAGATAAATTTAGACCTGTTTACCTTTAATAACCTGTTTCAGTCGAGAAGCGCCTCTTTTTACTTTAACAGTAATAAATGTAGTTTAATGCTTAATTGAGTATTGTGTTTATATGCTACTGTAGATTTCATTTTTGCTTTGAATTGGTTTTCATTTTTATATATTTTAGTAATTATTTACTACAACAAACCTGCAAAAATACATTTTATTTCCAATTTTAATAGTATTTGTTTCATCTAAAGGGCCCCTATTACCGATTTTTGGAAAATAGGTTTCATGCAGTGTTTAACACATCCTTCAAAGTTACACTGAGTGGCTCACCAGAGTTATCAATATTAGTCACTTAAAAGATGTTAAGTTAGGATGCTGCCCGACCAGACACTCGAAACAATGCAGCTCACTAGTCTTTAGCACAGATCTGTTGCATTCGAAAATGTCTAAAACATAAAAAATTTAAATGGCTACATTGAAGCTTTTGTCGGTTAACGTGTATCTTTATCTGATCTGATTTGTTCAGATGGTACTAGTTTGACTAGTCAAAGTGTAAAAAACAGTCAAAAAACGAGGAGTCGGATTAATAGTTTACAGTTTATTGGAAACATAGGGATAATCAATACACAGAACATGAGCATGAACATGTTGTGCTGTGTCACATTGTTACATGGTCACTGTCAAAATTCACAGCACCCTGTTTGCACAATGTTTTTTTTGGGTGAATCCCCTCATCCCTGAACCCACATAGGCAACATCATAAGAGGTGATATTGTATGTCTGAATAATCCACGCTCAAAAGATATAATCCCAAAGTAAAGAGGCTCTCTTTCTCTTTCAAACAGATGTTTAACACTTCACTTGTGTAAGACAAGACCTCTCTTTCTTGTACCTCTTAAATCCTTCACAGAGACACACATTCATGCACCGGCCCACCCAGCTTTCCTGTTCACGTTCTCATTGTCACTCTTATTCACAGTGTGTGTCCACTGAATAGCTGGATGATTTAACAGCTGATTGGTGTGTTCCTGCTCATTTTTCCTTCTTTACAAACATCCGGGTGGAAACATGTCTGTCAAGGGAGCAAAATCCCCCTTGATCCACCTCGTTGTGTATTGTTGGGTCATAATGCAGCTAATCAAGTTACGAGACATGAACTGTAAATAAACACCACACATATCCACCTGGAGAACTAATTAATTCCGAAGGCTCTGCTTTCAGCCGAAGGTTTGCTTCTACATACAAACTACATAAAGTGGTCTTAAAATAGAATCTACGTGTGATCTGGGATATTACAGATTAATGTGAGGGGTTGAGAAGTGGGTCATTTTAGAGGTTTGGTTAAGAGTTTAGGGTGCAGAGTGCGGGTAAAGTTTGGAATGTTGGGTGTAGATTACATTAGGGTGCAGGTCCAGGGAGTTGATAAAAGATTAAGTTTAGCATGTTGGGTGTAGGTATAGGGTGTACTCAAATGTTTTAGTTAAGACTTAGAATTTGGGTGTTGGTTAACAGTTTAGGGAGTTGATGTAGATTAGAACGTTGGTTGTAGATAGGTTTAGCGTGTAGGAAAAATTTTGGGCGAAGGCTTTAGGATATTGGGTTTAGGTCTAGGGTGTAGATACAAATCTGGGTGTAGGTCTAGGGAGTCAATGTTTAGGTTTAGAATGCTGGATATGGGACTAGGGAACTGGTAAAGTTCAGGTTTAAAAGGTTGGGAGTAAGTTAAGAGTTCAGGGTCTAAGTCCAGGGGTCTCCAACCATGCTTCTGAAGAGCTACCCTCCTGCATTCTTCAGTTCCAGGCCTGCTTCAACACACCTGCCTGTTTCTTTGACTTAATCACGAGCACCTTGATCCGCTGTTACGATTGAATAGGGTTGCAGGATGGTAGCCCTCCACGGGCGTGATTGGCTGCCCCTTTTCTGGGCTTTAGGTGGTGGTTTAGAATGTAGAAGTTGGTTAAGGGTTTAAGGTGTCGGGTAAGAGGGTAAGGTATACATATGGGTCTCTATTAATTTCCAAAGGGAATATCACCTTCAGGGAACTGCTTTTCAAAGCTACCAGGGAATTCTCTTCCAAACATGTCATCACATTTGTCTGGGTATAACAAAAACCCGCTAAATGTGCTGCTGGCTTCGGCGGCTGTGTACATGCCATTAGTGGTGGTGTCTTTCACCTGCACCCATACCCAGTCACCCTGGCTCAGACTCAGCACCACCTGCTGAGAGGCGGTGTTCATTTCCACTGGTGTAGTTGTCCTCACCACGGCCTCGAAGTTGTGGAAAAGTCCGACCTTTAGCATACGGCTGGACACCTGCAGATGGTAGCTAAACACGTAGGTTCCGTTAACTGGGGCTGTATAGACGCCGTTATCAGGGTTGTAGTGCTGGTTTAAGTTGAGGATGACACGTTTGAAAGGCACCGGGCGGCTCGGTGTAGGCAAGGAAGTGAGCAAAGCAGCAGAGAAAGAAGATTGCACGGCAGGTGAACAAGGTCCGGGCATACCAGTCATTCCCATGTCTCCCTGAGCACCTTTAGGTCCCGTGCTTCCATTTTGACCCATCGGCCCTGGTGAACCCTGGTCTCCCTTTGTACCCTTTTCACCTGTTTGACCCTGGGCTCCCGGAGCCCCATCCTTACAATTGCACAGGCCCTGTGGACCTTGGTCACCCTTTTGCCCTGGTACACCTGTAACGCCAGGCTCCCCCACCACACCTGGATCGCCCTTCATCCCTTTGGGACCAGATTCTCCATTCAGCCCTGGTAACCCCCGTGCACCTGCAGGGCCAGGAAGACCCGGTTCACCGGGCGGCCCTGGTAAGGGCTCACAAGTTTCTGGGCACTGACCATCTTCTCCCTTTGGACCCTGTTCCCCCAAAGGACCATCAAATCCGCGGTCACCCTTCTCACCTGGAAAGCAAATGTATAATAACATGGTCACTAATAGGCATTGTGTGTATGTAAATGCTAATAGGTTAACCAAGATTCACTGACCTTTAAATCCCCTGTCTCCCTTCGGCCCTGAAACTCCGGGATGACCAATGTCACCTTTATCTCCTGCGTCACCTTTCTCACCTGTGGATGTGTGAATTACATCATTACCATAGTTAACACCAGTTTTGGAGAGTAATGGTCTCTATGATCTACTTAAAGGGATAGTGCATCCAAAAATGAAAAGTTTGGATGAAAGTTTACAATATTTGATGTAGGTATAGGGGGTAGATAAAAGTTTAGGTGAAGGTTTAGAATGATGTTTGTAGGTCTAGGGAACAGTTGAAGTTTAGGTTAAGAAGGTTGGAAGTAAGTTAAGAGTTTGGGTTACAGTTAACCTATCGGTAAACCCTGCCCCCCTTAGTTACAATGTTTTTGGGCACATAAGGCCACCAAATGGGAATTAAATATTTCATAGAGTTATTTATAAAATATTTAAGAATAAATGCGATGGATAACTCAAAGTGATTGTTTACAGATCACAATGCCGCAATTACATTGCTGAAGCACATGATGACATTAACGTTGTGCTTGAGAAGATGAAAAATATATGACAGCCAGAAAATGAATATTTTGTCTTCATTTGGATTGAGGTTAAAGTGATATATTATGCTCTGTTTTACAATGCTTTTTGAAAAGGCATCCAAAACCATTAATTTCTCCACTACAAGGGGGAAGCTTGTAATGTTGAAAGCTACAGTTTCAAACAAACATCCCAAACACTGATACGCACAAATTCATACTGAAGTAAAACGCATCATAAGAGACTTGTTCTTGATGCTCACCCTTTATGCCGGGGCGTCCTGTGAATCCTGGACGGCCTGGAAGCCCAGTGAGTCCTCTTGGACCTGGACTGCCAGGAATTCCTGTGAGTAACAGATGCAGTCAGTAAAACCTTTGATGATAAAAAGCAGAGTACGTATGAGAAAATGCTGTGGAGTTCGTACCTGGCAGTCCACGGTCACCTCTGTCTCCTTTCTGGCCTCGGTTTCCGGAGCAAGCGGAGCAGATACAGAACCAGGGTACCTGGTCTGCTGTGGGTGGAACCGGAGCTTCCAGAATCATCTGACAATAGGACAAATCAGGCTCTGCATATCCCGTTTGTCCCTGCGTCATGTTGTCAGTAGGTAAAAGCCCCAAATCTGTTGCACGGAAATCAGGAACTATAGCACACTGTCCGAAAGACAAACACACCAACATCCCTACGATATCCCTCATGCCCTGTAGACAAAAACAGAGTTAAATCTAATTACAGAGCACCTTTAAAACATGGTTACTGTCCACATCAGGGAGAGTCAAGATTGTTCATTTTAATGGGTGTTGTGTAAGCACATTCTGATTGGTTGCTGTAGTAGCATTGCCATTTTAAATAAAAGATCACTGCAATGTGTTTTACAATAGAATGCTGTTGAATACTTTTTTTTTAACTTCAAAATTTTTAATCAATGGTAAATTATATATATATATATATATATATATATTTATTCCGATTATACACACACAGTTTATATTTTGAAAATATTTACATGTCTATATACACATTCTTGTAATTTATATGATAAATAAATGTATTTAGTATGTAAACAACTTTTTTTTTCTGAATGTGTTTTGTGCATTTCTATATACATAATATACACAGCACACATACATATATTATGCGATTAATTGCATTAAAAATAAAAGATTTGGTTTGCGTAATATATGTATGTGTGCTGTGTCTATAGAATATATGTATATAATGTATAAAGAAATGCGGCACATTTGACCTGGTAACCACTGAAAATAAATAAATTGACACAAATGATTTTGCTATAAAATGACAAATATATAAAATACTATATAATGGAAAAAGCTCAACTACAGCAATAATTGTTTAACACTAATTAGCTTTTTTGTATGGAGGATAACTGCCATTTTCATCAATTACAGCATTAAGATAAGACAGACACATATCGATCACCCACCATGTTCCAGTGAAGCAGCATCTTGCTCTTCCTCAGTCCAAGTTAAGTGTGTGAAAAAATCTCTAATGTTCTGACGACCTGCACTTATATACCTGCCCCTGCGTGAGTGCGTTTGTGTGTATTTGACCACTGGGACTCTCTTCATTCACTGCGACCTCATTAGGCCAGAATATCATGAGTAATAATATAGTGGAGAAAAAACAGCTTCTGCCTTTGTGTGTGTGTGACAGCAGTGTGAGAGCAGGCGCGGCTCCATCAGGACTGTAACAGGAGAGAGCTGATGTGTCTCTGGAGATGATTTATAATACAGGGATTCATGGGAACACGGCAGGCCTCTGACCCGGTCCAGGTCAGATCTCACACACACACACACACACACACAAAAAATTATCTTTCTGTAAGAGCCAGTCAACAGAATATGTGACAAGTAATACCTGGAATATCTTATCACAGATCTGTAAAGAGTATCCCATAATGCAGCGGTACATTTGTAATTTTAATCTTTTATTTTGACACCTTTAACGCTACACTGCATTTTTTGAAGAGCGATGGCTGTGTTATTTATATTGTACAGTTCTGACTCTCATTGTTTCCTGGTTTATTATGCACTAAATTTGCATGTTATGCCTAAAAATAAGTTGTTTGTTGACATGCTGTGGCTTTCAAAACAGTTGACGCGTTGTTGGAGTATTTTAACCAAGAACAAACCATAAAATGTTTACAGTTACATTTACCATTCATTTTTGTCATAATAATATGATTAAAATTATGCAGTATTTGTTTTTTTGTTTATTTTTTAATAAGAAGTGTCTTTCAGGACTCGAAAGGACTTTATTTAGTGGTTTATGTTTTACTTTTTTTAAAGGCCAAAAATAACTGTAATCCCTGTCCAGTTGACTTGCAATGTAAATGATTTAATGCAAAGGTGATTTAAGTTTGTTTTTACCAGCTGAAAGGCAACTGTATTGCTAACTTGTTTTTACTGTAGGTAATTCCTCTAATCCATTATAGTGTTTTATTTGTGTTCAAAAACTATTGTGGGTCAAATTTACTCTTGTTGCTTTCCATGCATTTTGCCTAAAATGTACACAATAAAAAGCATTAAAGACTTACACAAAAACAGAAAACTTCCATTGTCGCCTTTCATAGAATATATTGTTACAGCCTTATTCCAAAATTGATTGATATCCTAATTTTTCTCAGAATTCTTTAACAATGCCCCATAAAGGCAACAAACAAAGAAACTTGTTTGAAATCTTTGCAAATTTATTAAAAATAGGGAAAAAAAGTCACGTGTACGTACATAAATATTCCCAGTCAATGCAATATTTTTGGGTGTGATGCGACAAGCTTTACTCATCATCATTTGACAATTATCTGCCATTCTTCTCCTCACCTCATCACTTCTCAAGCTCAGGTCAGGTTGGATGGAGGCTATGCACATGTTCAGTTTCTCCAGAAATATTTAACTAGGTTCAATCCCAGGCTGTTTCTGGGCCACTCAAGGACATTCACAGAGTTGTCGATAAGCCACTCTTGCTGTGTGCTCAGGTTTATTGTTCTATTGGAAGTTGAACCTTCTGCCCAGTCAGAGTTTCTGAATGCTCTGGACTGGGTTTTGATTAAGGTTATCTCTGTATTTTTGTCCATTGAGTGTTCCTTCTACTCTCACAAATCCCGGTTGAAAAACATTCCCACAGCATGAGGCTGCTGCCGTACACTTTACCTTTGGGATGGTACTATGCAGATGTTGAGCAGAGCTGGTTGCCTTCAATGTTGATGCTTGGAATTAAACTTCATCAGACCAGAGAATCATATTTCTCCCAGTCTGAGGGTCATTTGGTGTCTTTTTTTTTGCCAATTCCAAGTGTGTTTTCATGTGGGGTTTCATTATGGGTTATTGCTTGTAGAATTCTTGTAGAAAATTGTATCTACTTTGGAATAAAGCTGAAAGGTGAAAGCGCTGAGAATACCTTCTGGATGTACTGTACCAGCAGTAACAGAAGCGTCTCTGCTTATGGTTATGGATTAGTTCAGTGCTTGCAAAAGAGGTGTGTCTTTAGCTGTTCCTTGAAGACATTAAGAACAATAGAAATCAATGGGAATTTCCCAACTACTTAGCTTGGGAAATGACATCCTTTGTGCCTTAACTGAATCCGATTGGCTTGCCTGAAATGAACTGGATAATCACATTGTTGTTTTCTGTAGACCTGCTTTTGTAGTTGTTTGCACAAAGCTGTTATTTAACTGAATTCATTTACAATGGAATTTGGGTGACTTTAGTGATGAATTGAATTTGTTTCATAATTGACAAACTTTGCAACATTGAAACTATACAGAGATGAATCAAAATGAAGGTGAATAATGAAAAATTAGGCAATAAGTTTTGAAGTTGAAAGAATTAAATGGTATTCTAATAATTATTTGTTTTATTTACAGCTTTTTCTAAAAAAAAAAAGAAAATAATTTCTGTTTAAGAAAATCCTGCTTGGTTTAACAATTTGTTGATATTTTGGCAAACAAGACAAATCTAAGCTAGAAAAGCATTTTTTGCTGTATAATAATTGTTTAAATAATATACTATCCACAAATCAAAGATTAGAATTCAAATTCCTTTCATGAAAGAAGGAAGTGTGCCTCCTCTTTTTGTGTCACTTTATGCATTGTTTGGGATATCATCATTTGACATAGTCCACATGCACAGATCCATCTGAATCATCTTCAGCTGTTTCTTCAGGAGATTTATGAAGGTTTCAAGAAAAGGCTGTGGTCATTAAAAGCACAATAACATCACAACATCCTGCGGCGAAATGTTCAAGCTGAGGTGATGGAGCGGTCTAGAATATAATAGCGAGAGTGTGTGTTTCCTGTAAATATACACCCTAATGTAATCAATCCAGTAATGATTGCTGAGTGTGTAACTGTAGACTTGATCCTGATGGGTTACGCAGCACATACAGCCATAATGGAATTCCTTATAATGATAATAAACACAACACAGCCGTGTAAAGAAGCGAAGGAAAGTAGAAACAGGGTCAGGAGCAGGGCGGTGCTGTGAAGAAGCGGTCGTGGCTTTGTTTGTGTTTGTGTGTCCAATTTCACATCTGTGTTTCGCATCTTGCCAATGCATGCTTCCTCAGTAACACACACTAGCTCTCATTAGGATGCATTCCCTTCAAATAATAACACATTCTTTCCAAACAACACAGCTTCAGTAACACGCTCGCTAGATCTGTCACAAACATGCACAAACACACACCTCTCACGGTAATTCACTCTTTTTACATGCTACTATGTGTTAGGGAAGAAAACTGAGACGGAAACCGATCCGTCATAATCTGTGTGTGTGTTTTATCAGACATCATGTGTGATCTTTGTCACATAAACACCTTTTTATGTGTACTATTGTCCAGAAATTACAGTGTCGAGTCACATTTATTTAAGCGCTTTATACTGTGTAGATTGATTCAGTGCAGGAAAAGAATTAATCAATCTAAATTACAATTAAAAAGGAATACATTATTAAGAGGGTTGTTTGTAAATGTAGCATTGCATCACTTTGTGAATGTGTGCCGTCAGAATGAGAGTCTACACCACTCCAGTCCAGCAGTTAACATCTGGAGACGACAAAAGCTGAAGCAAATCCATCATTAAGACATTTTTAAGTCTATAATCCATAACAATTCATTTAATGAAAGCATCGATCCTCTGTTGTTCTCTCACATCAAAATGTGACCTTTGGCTTGTGAAGAAGGATATACGATCTGCGCATATTTCATTGAGACTGTTTATAGGTGTGATGTGCTATATTTTTTGCATTTAAAAAGCTGTTTTGGTGGTTTTTAGTTGGTGTGAAGTTGAAATATGCTCCAATAATATTTCTTAACAAAACATGGCTATTATATGTGATATTTAGTTTGAATGCAATCCCAGTTTCTAAATGTTTGAATGTTATCATAAATGTACGAAAGCATCATTTTAAAATGTTCACATGCAGCTTTTTAAAAATGTTATAAAACTTTTTTTTCTTGGTTGCATTAATTTTAAGGAAACATTCTATTTGATCATTTTGCAGACAATGAGAAAATGTTATTTTTGATTGTTCCCAAAACGTTCTGAAACAAGTAACATAAAAAAAAGCATTAAACGAGTGTCTAAAAAGTGCTAGGTTGTTTAAACCCATATTTGGGTCAAACATAAACTAACCAAGCTGTTGGTTTAATTTGTTCCACTGACCCCTGTTTTCACAGACAAGCCTTAAGCCTAGTCCTAGAATAAAATGTATCTGATCTGGTTTAACTGAAAGAAACTCGCACTGACTGATCTTAAAACATGTCAGTGCCTTTGTTTTGTCTTAAGGGTTACACAAGTGACGTTGTTTTCTAAGGTATGTTTATTAAAATTGCTTAAATGTCCTCATTGAACTATGGCCTGATCTGGGCTTAAGCACTGTCTATAAAACCAGGCCCACGTTTTTAACCTTAAAATCGACTCAAGTTGGGTTGAAAAAACCTAGCATTTTTAAAAGTGTTGAAGAACATTTATTCTAACGTTCCCTGTCAGCTGGGATACGTGCGCCTAGATATTTTGGGGCCCCTTTACCTATCCGGTAGGGGGCGCTCCCGGCGGCAGTGCTCGGTCTGTCCGTGCGGCGGCGCTGTGAGGCCGGTCCCGCTGGAACAGAGTGTGAATCCCGGGGGCTGGAGCGCAGGATGGCGGCGGTCGGTGCTGCTGCTGTTGAGGCCGAGTCGTCGGACAGCGAACCGGAGCAGGAGCACGGATCCCCGCAGAAACTCATACGGAAGGTCTCCACGTCAGGTCAGATCCGGAGCAAGGTAATATACCGCGTGCGTGTAGGGTGGGTTTGCAAAGAGAAAAGCGCCTCAGACCAAGCGGCCCGTCTGAGATCCGCGACATTTCCTGCGTGTCCAAAGCCTCCGGTTCCGACCGACACCGGTCGCTGAGACGAGAGCGTGGGAATATAACGGTACCACGCGAGTCTGAGATGAGCGGACCGTGCGCGCGCTCGTGTTCTGCTGGATTGTAACATTGTAACTGTTTGTTTGGAATCTGCGAGTTTGAAAATGAAACGCTGTAACATTTGCAGCTTAATGAAAGCGCGGCGGTTACATTCAAACGCAAATTCCCTTACAAAAAAGTACTCTACTTTCTGCAGCAGTAGAACAGTAACTATAGTAAAACTGTGGTAAAAATTAAGTCATTGATAACACTAAAAAGGAGGGGAAAATAGAAAATGTACAAACGCTTTTAAAGGAAATGACATATTATCATTATATTTATTATTTATAATATTATAAACCTTAGCAAGATAGGTTACACTTTATTTGGATGGTCTCTTTAACACATTCTGTTGACTACGAGTAACGTTGCACCTACATATCTGTTGGCTCTCAGTAGAGTGTTGGTAGAGTATTAGTAGACTGGTAGGGTTAGGGTTTGAATAAGTTGACTTGTACTTGCAGAGTTACTTATTGCCAACACAATGTTCAAAAGGGACTTTCAAAATCAAGTGTTACTGCAAAATATGTGCAAATATCTCTGAGGCAGCATGACTATCTGTTCGTAAGTTAATTTTACAAACTGAAACCTTACAATAATAACCTTGGGTAGTCATGTTTATCATTTATTATTATTGTTACACTAAAACTGTGG
>JAUMHG010000014.1:2258408-2271467 GCA_032359395.1 Enteromius anoplus | reverse complement strand
GAGTGTGTGAGTGTGTGTGAGTGTGTGTGTGTGTGTGTGTGTGTGTGAGCGTGTGTGTGTGTGTGTGTGTGTGTGTGTGTGAGTGTGTGTGTGAGTGTGTGAGTGTGTGTGTGAGTGTGTGTGTGTGTGTGTGTGTGTGTGTGTGTGTGTGTGAGTGTGTGTGTGTGTGTGTGTGTGTCAAAAGCACGTAACACAACGACTACTCTAAACTGCAATTCAAATGTATACGTTTCTGTTTTATGTATTTCAACATTTTAGCCTTTTTAATTTTTTTAACATTTCTTTCTAAATTATTTTCATCATGAGGATCTAGGTTTATATTTATAAAATGAAAATTTAAATACAATTATAATTTATTTTAAATACATAAGGAAATTACTAAAGCTGAGAATAAAAAAAGATTAAAAATATAAAAAATAAATGCACACTCATTAAAATAAAGCTGCTTAAAAGTGATGTCATATAAAAAACACAGAAGGGTCAAAGGTTCTTTAAAGAACCACCTCTTCTCTACCTTTTTGTAATCTGAAGAACCTTCATTTGCCACAAAGAAGCTTTTGTGTCACAGAAAGGTTCTTGAGATGTTAAAGGTTCTTTATGGAACCATTTAGACAAAAAAAAGGTTCTTCTATGTCATCTTAAAGCACCTTTGTTTTAAAAAGTGTATATAAAAACACGAGGGAAAGCAGTGATATAGATGACTTTTATCGGATTTTATGAAGGCAGTAAATCTGACAAAGGAATAAATGTGTGTGTGTTTATGATTTCAGAAGAGCAGAACTCACATTTCCACGTCGTCGTAGTCGTCATCCGTGTCCACGCTCTCATCCCTGCAAGAGATTATCATGAGAAATCATCAGCACATGAGCTGTGTATGAGTGAGTGAACGTGGAGGCAGCTCTTACCTTCTTCTGGAGGTGATGGGAGGACTCGTCCACTGCCCTCCTGATGACCACAACTACACCAGCAACAGCACACACACAGTTATCTCACAAAATACATGCAAATTCTTACGTTTAAATCAAGTTATTAACATTCTGCAAGGGGTGTGAAAACTTATGAACACAACCATACAGCTAATGATAATAACGACCGAAAGAAGAGAATGACGTATTTAGGGTGCACGTTTCTCTGTGGTTATGCAGTTGTTTTTAAAACAGGAAGTTGTGCTGGGAAGTAAAATCACTTCTGTTTCAAGGGCCGGTTATCTTTTGTTTGAGACAGACTGAGCTCGTTTTAGCAGTTTCCTCTCAGAACACTAACCGTTCCTTCAGGAGACTCTCGTTTGCCAGCGACGGGTCTCTGTGTGTAAATCTGATCCACTGAAACACAGAAATCAGCGTTAGATCCATGAAATAAAGAGTGTGTATCTGTCAGGATCACACCAGACTCTTACAGCTGATGTCTGAGTTCGTTCTCTCGGCCCGGTTGTGTCTGTTGATGGAGTGTATTCTTCTGAGCGAATGCGGGACAGTCACCTGAGAAAGACAGGTGGACAGGTGTTTACGAGTGAGTCATTGAATCATTCAATTAACAGAGTCATTCTCAGCACTGATTCATTCAATAGGGGACCCTTCATGGTTTTTCAAAGTCCTCTAAGGATCAAATATGCTTGACAAACATGCAGTTCAGGCTGAGATTCAAACACTTTTGTGCTACTGCAATGTTGTTCAAAGACATCTCCGAAGTTAGCCAAATATGTCTTAGCCAAAGACACAAATAAGTCTATGGCTGTCTATGAGAACCAGGTGAGATAGTAGAGATGGAGATGTGTGTGTTTGTGTGTACATACCTCCAGATCATCGTCCTCCGTGTGTAAGTCCTTGTGTTTCTCAGGGTGTCTGAGTTTGTCCAGCAGTTCGAGGGTTAACTCTTGTCTTAAAGACGGCTGCGTCACAAACAAGTGCTGCAACAAGAAGTGATATAATAAACACACAACCCACAATACAACACACACACACACACACACACACGGCTGGCAGCCTACCGTCAGCATCTTTTTAGCGCCGGGTCTCTTCTTGGGGTTTCTCACCAGCATGGACTTCACAAAGTTGTAGAACATGGTGGACCTGAAGGATCAGTCAGAGATCAGTTTGAGCTCAGTCCCTGACGCTTTACTGAAGAAGCTCTCAGTCTCTTACCATTTGGATTTGTCTCTGAGTTTGGGAGGCTGATAACCGCTCTTGGACATCAGGAACAAAACTCTGAGAAACCAGGGAACAAACAGTGTTGCTCTTCATCTGAGACACGTCACACTGATTTCTACAGGACAGGACTGAGACTGTGCTCATCCTCAGATCATCCGAGATCAGGAGTCTCCATCAGATCTGGAGAAATGTGTCTTAGATGTGGATGGGTGCCGTCAGAATGAGAGTCTGATGCAAACGTCACAATTTCTCTCTTTACTCGGACAAGAAGACTTCTTCACTGGACGAAGAGTTATTATGGATTCTAGGCTCGATGTTAAAAGCGTCTTAATAGACGGTTTATCGGCGCACACGCCTGGACCTGTAACTTCCGGTCTGTGTTTGTTTAGCGGTCTGGTTCGTGTCGCGGGTTATTACCGCAGCTAATAATGAGGAATGGCGTTGGTCTCAGGTTAGTGCGCTGCCAGATGTGGTTCCCAAACATTTATTTATTTGTGGCGACCGGCCACGATATAAAAACCGACCTATATTCTAAAAGGCCTCGTTGAATAAACACGAGCGTGTAATGCATGTTTGAAAATCGAACCGGAAACCTCTTGTTTCTGGTGTTTAAAGCGTCTCCTGATGGAGGAGAATGAGTTTGCATCTGTAATAAATCTGTCTGATTCACGCAGAGAACATTTTCACTTGTTATCAAAACAATTATCTACTCTAGACGGATGTAGCTGTTGTTACTGATTCTATTTCCATAATAGAGGCACTTTAACTGATGGACTGGAGGGCTGTGGATCATTCGGATGTTTTTATCAGACGGCACCCATTCACACAGTTCTCCAGATCTGATCTCTGATTAACAGAGGATGAGCACGTTTTCAGATCATCTTCATTACTGGGTGATTATAAATGAGGTGCTTCAGTCGATGTGAACCTGAGAGGATGAACGTCGAACAGAGGCGGCTGTAGCTCCGCGAGCTCGATGGCTGTGATTCCCACAGACCAGATATCACACAGCTCATTATATCCACCCTTGATCTCGACGGCAGCCACCTCCGGAGCCATCCTGAGCACAAACAACTCTCAGAAAAACTGCTTCTGGACACGTTTGAGCTAACATTCTCTCAACGTTATGAAGAAAAGTAACGTTCATAGAATCTTTGTATAAGTTGTGTGGTCTTTACAGGGGTTTCGTTTTCTTCTGTTTACACACAAAATCTTTCCTTAAAGCAGAAGCACACAACAAATCTGCAAAACCATGCACTAGTTCTCAACCTTTCACTCATAAAACACAACTCACAGTAACACAAAAATCAAACAGGTATGAATGTTACGGCAAATAAATTTACAGTTCTTGCATTTGTGTGTAAAGCCTTGGAAAAAATAGAGTTTTAAAAATGTGTGTTAAAGCTTAAAAACTTCAAACATTAGCTCAAAAATATAATGTTTAATATTTAACATTTTTTTTAAATGTTACTATTTGTTTGAGAACGTTTGAAAAACATGTAACAAATGTAACATTTCCATAATATTTACAAACCACACTGAAAAAAAAAAATCATGCTTCATTTTTTAAGGTTAGTGGTTGCAAACTATTTATTTTAACTACGTTTAAAAAAATATAGAATAATGTTAAAAGTTAGTTTACTAAATTTGCTTATTTAAATGTATCTAAAATAAATTGATCGCAACCACTTTATAAAAATCACTAAATGAATAACTTTTCAGTGCAGAACACATTTTTTAATGTTTAAAATACTGATTGTTTGTAGAACGCAACGTTTTCAGAACATTAGTGGAACGTTCTGGTTATCTGAAGTGGGGCTCTCACCAGTACGGCGTCCCGATGAAGGACATTCTCCGGGCAAACGTGGCTGTGATTTGGGCCGAGATGCCAAAGTCAGCTGAAACAGAGAGAAAGTGTTAGACACACAGAGCGAGACAGAGACACAGCTTTAACAGAACAGCTCAGTCCATCTACAAACCCAGCTTGACTTCTCCGTGATCATTCAGAAGAATATTTGCTCCCTGAAAAACAAACTCATCATCAGTCACTGAGGAAACAAAAAGGGATTACTTCCTGTTAGTGTGAAGTGTGTGACGTTACCTTGATGTCTCTGTGGATCTTCTTCTGTCCGTGAAGATAATCAAGACCCTGACAGACAGACAGAGAGAGTGTGTGTGTCAGAAGTGTGTGTGTGTGTGTGTGTGTGTGTGAGTGTAAAGAGTGTGTCACCTGCAGCATCTCTCGACAGATGTAAGCGATCTGCTGCTCGGACAGAGGACCGGTCACTGACACACAGAGATACACACAGTTACAAAAGTCCTCTGAATATTAAACAATATTCAAATAAATCAATAAATTATATATATATATATATATAAATACACAAAAACATGCATGTACACAAATATATTTATAGATTACATAAATTATATGAATATAAATAGACACAACACACATTTGAAAACTCTTATTTCAGATGCGATTAATCATGATTAATAATTTGACAGCACTAAAATAAAGAAATAAATCAAGTTAAAAATTAGAATGGAGGGAGATTAGAAGAGTTAGAGGGAAATCTTCGTGTGGGTGCAGAAGCGTCGTTCTCCTCTGACAGCTCTGGATTCTCACAGAATTCAACATTTAAAACAGAAATATTACGTTATATCTCTCAGGCCTGTTTCAGTAAGGAGGTTCAACCAACTCGGAGTTTAAACTTGAACCAAGAGATTAAAAACTCAGAGTTTTGTGTTTCTGAACAGCTGATCTGAGTCAGGTCAATCAACTCTGAGTAGACTAATCCAGAGTTAAGTGTGTACACTGCGACTATGAAAAGGCATTATCAACGGAGCACAGATATTACGAGTCACCATGGCAACATCTAAAAAAAAGAGATCAGCATTTTTTTCTCCAGCTGAACTTGATGTGCTCATGCAAAGTTACAGCAAATATGAGCACATATTTAAAAATAAAAGCAACACCACTGCATCGGCGAAACAGAGACAGTTAGCGTGGGAAAACTTAACAGCTTGAGTTAATGCGCCAGTTCACATTTAAATTATTGAAATATTTAAGTATAATAAAAAATGTGTGACGTTTCACTTGAAAAAGTTTGGAATTGGCCATCATTTTATTTCAGATGAAATTACATTAAATTACATAAAATAGTCTACTGCACAGTTTCTACAACAAATCTGACAAAAACAAGAATGCATATTAATCTTAACTTAATGCTCAGGGGAAATGTTTAATTTAAGATTCCCTCGTTTATAAATTTTTAATAGATTTAAAAGTGCACTTGTGTGTCTTTTTATTGATCAAGTGGTGGAGGTTGATATGACATTTAAAGAATGTAAGCAGTACTAATAATAGTTTTAGAACGAGTAATAATCCCATGAATCTAGGTACAGTACATGTGCCTGCTGAAGGTCAGTGAAGTATTTCTTTTTTG
Source organism: Enteromius anoplus (assembly GCA_032359395.1). Taxonomy (NCBI): domain Eukaryota; kingdom Metazoa; phylum Chordata; class Actinopteri; order Cypriniformes; family Cyprinidae; genus Enteromius; species Enteromius anoplus. The sequence continues at coordinate 2,265,871 of JAUMHG010000014.1, read as the reverse complement.
CAGTAATATCAAAGGTAAAACTTAAAACGATGTTATTAAATCTAATTGTAATTTTCATGCAGGTGCAATCCTGCAGGTATTGAAAGAACATCCAAGTATAAATGTATGCTTGTCTTTCCCCATCACCAGCCTCTAGAGTGTGGAAGAACAGAAAGAGGAAGAAGAGGAAGAGGAGGGGGGTCCATCAGCTTCTTCTGCACAGATGAACACAGTTCAGTGATGTAGAGTTTTATTCAATGGAAGTCATGTACAACATGATGTTATCAATAAAGGAGTTATATAGACTGCATCCGCTTAAGCAATACAACAATAAAGAAATGATAGAAGTCAGATCTGGAGATGGAGATCCTGAAACACAAGCTACAGGTGATGTGTGTATTGGGATTCGTGGATTATATATAAGTTTTGAGAGAATATAGAAATGTAACAGTTGCTTTTTAATTTGTAAGAAATAAAGAAGACCAAATAAATTGTTGTGACTTGTGTTTGTTTTTTTATGTTATAATTTTTTTGTGGTGGTGTCTGATTTCATCCGAGAATGAACAGTGGCATAAAAAACACTTTGTCTTTAAAAAAGGGGAGGAGAAACTCTGAGTTTAGAGAATAAAACCTGCTCCTGACCAGGTTAGGTTCACAGAGTAAGTTACCACGGTAGGTGAGTTAAAGTTACCTCTCTTTCAGAATCAGGCTTGACTTACCCTGCTTTCTCCAGTTTGACAAACCTGCCTTTTAGAAACGGAAAGCCCAGAGTTTCTCTTATTTCAGGGTTAACATACTCTGAGTTTTCACTTAACCTCCTTTCTGAAACGGGCCCCTGATCTCTTTTAGAGACCCGAAGGGTTTGAGAGATATTCCTCTACACACCACTGTCAACAAAAACAGGAAACCAAGAGAACGAGCAAAAACCCTGCTGAGAGACGACAGCCGCTGTTTACCGTGGTAAATGTCCTGCAGAGAGCCTCCACCACAGTACTCCATGCAGATCCACAGCTTATTCATCCTGAAACACACACACACAGTCATTCTTCTGTTCTTCACGAGTCAGACCTTCTCTCGCTCAGATGTGAGACACACAGACCTGACGCTGAACACATGTCTGAAACAGCAGCTGTATCCAGTATTTTACAGGTCAGAAGGGAGTAAATTCCGTGACGTTACATAAACAACCGTGTCAGAGCTTCAGATTTCCCAGCATATATGATATATACAGTAACCTTCTCTGGTTTTCTTGTGTCTCATCTGCTTGACTGTCACGCCTCATTTTGTCAAGTTAAAGATCATTTTATCATTTAAGCATAAAAATACTAAAACTCAGTGTCAAAGAAAATTAGTTGTGGAGAAAACATTACTTTAAAAAGCAAAATAAAAAAACAACCACTTAAAAATACCAAAACACTTATAAATATGATCTCTTTAAACACAAATTATGAAATGACGCATGTGTATCAAAGAATGTACAATTAATATATCAACTACATTAGTGTCGTAAATGATTCATCTTGATTAATATCATCTCAAATAAAAGTTTTTGTTTACATTATATGTGTATTATATGTTACATTATATGCAGTATATATTTACATGTCTATTGACTATCATCGTCTTGACTACAGAGACCGTGTCTGCATTTGATAAATAAACAGTTGAATCTGGTCATCATACATTACCACCAGAGGAAAATGTGTTATTTTATTATTAGTAAAGCATTGGCTGCTTGAGATCTAGTGAACGAACAAACTCAGATGTGTTTCAGTATTTAAGACTATAGTCTACAGGGAACATCTGAAAGCATCATGTTGCTCAGGATCTTCTAGCTTCAGCCCTTGTGAAACAGAAAGCTTCTTTCCTGATGAGCGTCTGACCTGATGTAGCTGCCGTGATAGGCCACGATGTTCCTGTGCTTGCAGCTCTTCACCATCACGATCTCCTGCTGGATGACGGAGAAATCATCCTCTGAAACACAGAAGAGCTGTGAGAAAGACATCCGTCAGCAGAAGACCCTCGCTCTCACACACTGCTCTTACCTGGCTCCATCTTGATGATCTTAATGGCTGCGAGTTCCCCCTTCTGTTTACTACGAGCCTGAAAACACACACACACACACACACACACACACAGGTCTATCAGTCTCAATGAGAACTGTCTGGACAGACTTTAATCATTTGAATTGCGAGGGTTATTTTGACCCGGTTCACCTCAAATATTAATCTGAACTACATTTACTCTTTTGACTTTTATCCAGAGCCACTTACAAACGAAGACGACATAGCAGCGATCAGAATTAACGAAAGAGTGATGATACACAGTTCACTTCACATCGACAAGACCAAAACAAAACTCACTGTAAACTGGACAACAGTAACTTACTGTAAATTTATATTTATCAAATTTATTGACAACAGTTTGTTCAAATATAAAAGAAGATCAAACAATAAAAAGTGTTTATCGTTACAGAATAAAACTATTAAACGCTTCCTCGTGCAAAGCATTCTGGGAAGCAGAAATCCTCATCAACCTTTTTCTGTTTTCTTCTGATGTTGATTACTGGAGGTGCTTTGCATGAGGCTGTTATTATATCTATTTTTTTCTAAAAAGTGTTGTTTTTTTATAAAACAATGAAAACAAACAGATAAAATAGAGTTAGAATAGAGAGTGCTAGAGTTAGAGAATTAAAACCATGATCAGTTAGACTTTATTTTAAGGTGTATTTCTACAGAAATGCTGAGTAATGTTAATGAACTACATGTATTTCCTGGGTTTGGGTATCTGCATGTAATTAGGTGTAAATTATTATTATTATAACAGTAAGTTCGCTCTCACAGGGGGTTTTGTATCGCTACCTTATATATTTATTTCTGAGAGTCAACATGTAACAAGGACACCCTCAATTAAAGAGTTACGCCATAAACATACAAACATAACACTGTACCTGAAATGAGTCATAGGCCAGTAATATACTCCTTTTACCAGCGTTTGTTCAAATGTTGACCACAGAAGGAAATGATGCGGGTCAGTTACTTCTGAAGTGTTGGTTTAGTTACAGAAGTTTGGCACACGTGTGTGAAATAACATACCGTAGAATCTGCTGGAATCATTCAAATCTACGGTAAGTTACTGGCAAACAGCTGTGAGTATACTGTCGTTTCTAATGTAAATATATATATATATATATGATCTTTTCAGGAAGAAAAGGCCTGAGAAAGGCTGTACAGTCTTCTCAGCTGTACTGAAATAAACATCCACTTCCGCATTTTCAACACACTGTCCGCTCATAAACAGTCTGAGGAAAAACACGCTTGATTTGAAGAGTGGAAAGAGTCTCTCCTGACGTGATCTGACACACAAACACTCCCACACACTCACACACACACACACACACACACCGGTTACAAGGCCGTTTATTCCTGCAGTACATGAGGAGATATGAGTGTAAGAGTTTCGGTGAAGCAGCTTCACGCGTGATTCATTCTCAGAGTCAGTGTGAATAAACTCATGTTTCTGAGGTTTGTTTCTCGTTAGAAACCATCCGTGACCCTCTCTGGCTGTGGTCTGAACATCTCTGAGCTGCTTGAGAGCCATCTACAGCAGAGACAGAGAAACACTCTTCAGCTCAGATAACCATCATCAGTTCTCACTTCTGCTTTCCTCCTCCTCCGACAAACACCTGGCTCCAGAACACCAGAACACACATCTGTCTCTCTCTCTATCTCTTTATCTGTCTGTCTATCCATCCATCTCTCTATATCTTTCCATGTTAGGGTTTGAACAGTCTGAACTTTCCAGAAATAAAATAAAACAGCTCGACTTTCTACATTTTATGATGTTCAAAACAGAAAGAGCCTCTCAAAGAAAATCTCATTAGCTCAGGATTAAAAGCATTATGAGAATGAAGTCTTCAGAATGTGTGTGTCTCAGCAGCTGACCTTCAGAGTGTGTGTTTAAATGGTGTGTGTGTGTCCCAGTGTGGGCGGGTCCGAACCGTCTGCGGGGGCGGAACTCTTCCACAGCCCCACCCCTTCTGACCTGACACACACACAGTTCCCGCGCTTCTCTGTCACCAGTGTGTGTGTGTGTGTGTGTTGAGACTGAGAGACAGCAAATGGAACGAGATGAACCGGTTACCTGCAGTCATGTGAGTGTCCCTTAGGTCAGGAACAGATCTGATCAGAGCGACGCTTTTAAAAACACATTCACAGATTCACTTTCTATTATTTTCAGATTTCAGGTATTTACAGCCCATTTACAGTATTTTGTTCACACACTTAAGTGAAGACAGAAAATATATAAATTTATATTCTGATAACAACTAAACATTATGTGAACTTTAATGATCTTAGTTCATGATATTCTGAGTGGATTTAGACATTATTTGACTCTGGAGCACAAAACCAGTCAAACCAGTCAACTCTGTGACAATAAGAATCTGAATAATCATCTCTCCTCTGAGGTCTGGTTTGTTATGATAGGACAATATTTGATACAACTAATAAAATCTGGAATCAGAGGGAGTAAAACCATCGAAATATTGAGAAAATCATCTTTAAAGATGTTCAAATGAAGTTCTTAGCAATGCACATTACTGATCAATAATGAAGTTCTGATATATTTACAGTATGATCTTTACTTAATATCCTAACGATAAATGGATATCGTTTTGACCGATTGCTAAAAATCTACTTGTCAGGTTTATATAGTGAGAGAAAAGGGCTGAATTGAATCTAATGCATGTGATCATGCTGTTTGACATATAATGGATGAATAGGCTGTTGTTGAGGTTCAGAATGCATCAGAGAAGGACTTGATGTCAAGTGCACTGTATTCTAAGAAATGTCTGTCAGAGAGCTATTCTTTAAAGTCAAAATTCCCCCCTCCAGAAATGTTTTAGCAGGTTCACCTTCAGTTACGTCAAGCGTAACTGAGCGTTTATATCGTTTAACGTCAGTGGACTCAGCAACCCTTAAGATACTTTAATAAGGTGTTCTCAGACCTCAGCAGCAAACCAAATAGTATTTAAAAAAATACTTGTGCTAAAATACATTTTAAAACATGTTTATATAGATTTATTTTCTTTCTAATGTGTTTTTTGTGTATTTTTGAAAATGTATCTGGACAGTATTATATAAAACGCATATACCTCCGTATATTTTCAATCCATGATTTCTCATCTGAAGATAAACTCTGTTTGCAGTCGAAAACACATGAGCATGTAACATTTATTAAACATTAACCTAGTTTTGATCTCTTGCATGCTGCTCCGTCCAAATTTTTATGGTTCTCAAAGACATGTATTTTTCTGGAAATGTGTTTTCTTTAATGTTTTAAAAGATATTTTGATGATAAATGAATGTTGAAACTAAATATATGCACAGTTTCAAAAATGTATTGCATTCAACTTAACTGCTTACAGTGTATATTCTGGCCAGAAATAGAAGCATATTTTTGTGTATGGTTTTACGTTCACTTTGCCTGTATGTAAAAGAGCAGCGTGAACATTCTCCTAAACATCTTCTTTTGTGCTCGACTCGAGAAAGTCATTGAGATTGAGAGAGTAAATAATGACATACGTGACTTCATGAAATCTGGTATTTTGTGCATATCCTCTACACTCTCAAACATGAAGGTGTTCAGCAGCTTCTTCACAACAGAAGAACTATTTTGCATCCATTCAGTTAAAGGTTCATCTCTTTCTTATCTTTTTATAATCTGAAGAATCTTCTTTTGCCACAAACAGAAAGGTCCTCCAGATGTTAAGACCAGTAAGGTTATTCTATGGCATCGTGAAGCACCTTTCTAAGAGTGTGTTATCTGCTCTACAGGTGAAACATCAACACACACGCACAAAGGTGTTTTTGAGAAGGAAGCGGAAGCAGTGATGCAGCGCGTTCACAACCACACACTAGAGACGAGCCGAGCTTTACAGTAAACCAGCCCGAGAGAGCTCATCCTCTATATGACGGAGGGGTCGGGTCATCACACACACACCTCACACTTTTGAGATCAGCCTGGACAGATGTGATGAACACCAGTCCTTCCGCCTCCATGTGACCTGGCAGGCCTCAGACATCACACCGGATGTGGCACTTTGACCCACGAACACACAAACACACACACACACACACACACACACTTCTCTTACTAAATGAGGGCATAGCTTAAAATATTTCCAAACTATGTCATGGGTATTGTTTTATAAACAGCTAGTTATAAATAAGCTAATCCTCACAAACACCCTTCACTTGCTGTTTTTTTACAGAACAGGACACCTCCAAAAGGAGGTCAAATATATATGAAAATAAGTCTAGCTGTTAACACACACATTTACACACCTCTCTAAAAAGTCATTGTGTTTCTTCTAATTATAAATGCTACAGAGCAATCCTTACAGAAAACTTCTGCATTTTTGTAGATGCATGAATGCAACAAATGCAATGAATGTAACATCAGACCGCTTCGATTTAAATCGAGAGATGGAAAGAAGGGCTTGTTTTATGAAATGGTTTTACAAAGAAACTCTTTCTGAATTAAGCTTCTTAAAGTATTTTTCTGACCTTAACTAGTGTAGGTTTTAAGCAAGAATTTTACACACACACATCTCTGAGTCAGTGTAAAAGGAGATACACACATTTTTAGGCAGAGGATGAATACAAACTTAAAAATGAAAGACAGAGAGAGAGAGAGAGAGGCAGGAAACAAACAATTATTTGTGATTAACAGATTGAATGTTTCTTGTTTGTGGTTCAAGTCACACAGAAACCGAGTGAACTACCAGAAATAACACAAAACTATTCGCTCTGAATACCTACAGGCCTGAAACACACACACACACACACACACACACACACACCTCATAAACCAGACTGAGAAACAGAAAGAGAGAAACGGTAAGAAAAGAGAGCATACCTTATAAACTTCTCCATACGTTCCTCCACCGACCCGCAGCAGAATCTCAAAGTCATCCTGAGGGTTCCGTGTGGAGATCTCCAGAATGTCCATCATCACACAAACACACACAGCAGCGCACAGATCATGTGTGTGTGTGTGTGTGTGTGCTCACTGCTGCAGGAAAACTGACACACACTCACACTCTAGAATGCACAACCTCTTCCTCTGTCTCACCTCATTTACATCTCGCTTTATTTCCTGTTTAGGGTGTGTGAGAGAGAGAGAGAAAGTTTGAGAACATAAATGTCTTAAATGTGAAAGTATTTAAGTTTTTGAGTATTTGTTGTGTGTGTAAGAATCAAACAACATAGAGCGAAAAAAAAGAAAGATACAGGTGTGTGTGCATGTGTGTGTTTGCACCTGGTATTTATCACGTTATAGGGACCAATTGTCTCCACAAAGATAGGAATAGCAGTAAATGTTGAGCTTGTGGGACATTAGTTCGGTCTCCATGAGGAAACAAGTTTATAAATCACACAGAATGAAGTGTTTTGAGAATCTAAAAGTGTGTTGTGTTTCCT
>JAUMHG010000014.1:2204668-2230317 GCA_032359395.1 Enteromius anoplus | reverse complement strand
TTAGTTGGGGACACCTGATTTCCAGTGATTACCATCGTCTTGACTACAGAGACCGTCTCTGCATTTGATAAATAAAGGTTAATTCTCGTCATTATACATTACCATCACTCTGTTTTTCTATTTGATAATGTTCAGTGCTTTGCTACAATCTTCATTGTTAAAAGCGCTATATAAATAAAAGTGACTTGACTTGATACGGAATGACATCGAGCCATGCTTGGAGGGAGGGTGGCTAGTTATCTTGCTGGGGCGGAAGATGTGGAATAACGTCGAGCCATGCTCGGAGGGAGGGGGAAGCTAGCGTGTGGTGGCTAGCTAGATTGCTGGGACAAAGGATGCGGTATTTAATAGGGAAAAATCTGGGAATTGGACGTTGAATTGAACATGGAAAGATTTGAAAGTCTTCCAAGCAGTAAAGTAAGATTGCAGGGTCCTGGGGGTGACTGCTTGGAGGATAGAGTCGAGTGAGGCTTCGAGTAGAGGTCTTAGGGGATGATTCAGGGGAATATTAGTTGAGAATACGGAGGTACCAGGGTCTGCTGCGTCTCCACATCTGGGGCCAACATCTTGGATTTCTGAAAGGAGAAACGAGAAACGGAGTTAGTAATCTGGTTCTCTTTTCCTGGAATGTGTTTAGTAGTTAAAATAAATTGGTCACAGGCTGAGATCCAGATAAGGCATCTTAGGAGTGGCATAATAGCTGGAGAGTGGGAACTATGATTATTAATGCAGTGGACAGTGGCTTCGTTATCGCAGTGGATTATGATACTTGAGGCTGACCATTCTTTCCCACAAAGGGAAGCTGCTATGACAATGGGGTATAGTTCGAACATGGCAGAGGAAGCTAGGTGTTGGGGTAAGTTTGATAATTCAGCTGGACATAAAGAAGCAAACCAGCAGTTAAGATAGAACTGGCTGAGGAAGGTGATCCAAAGCTGAAGTTCTTGGAAGCAAGGGCCCGTTAATGCTATTTGATCTTTGAGATTGAGAGTGGAAGAGGCTAGGGTGAGCAAATGGGAAATGAAAGGGTGGCCTTGTAAAATTATTCAAATGGTGAAATTTAAATGCCCAAGAGCTGACTGCATTTTGCTCTGAGAACAATGAGGGTTAGCCGTGAGGTTTGAAGCTACCAAAATGATTCTGTCAACTTTCTCTTTTGGGAGGGAATCGAGAAATGTTTTGCCAGCAGATGCCAAAGAGATGCCAAAAGTCGGGGTGTATGGGCATGACTAGGCTGAGGTTATATCCACCTTTGCCATCCATGCTCCATGGCCGGCTTTTTTGATCATAGTGATTGCTTGATTGATATCATGATAGTTGAGAGAGAATTCTTTGATTGGAATAAGGCTATTAATACTGGGAATGACCCAATTATGGGAGGAAGGCAGGTCGATAATGAGGTGTTTTTTGCCTGAAAATATTCGGGTAGCTATCCCAATCAGACTGATGCGAAAAATGTCAAAGGGGGGGCTAGAAAAGGGTCTGACCATAAAATTTGCTTCCAACTCCTTTTTAATCAGGAGATCTACGGTTTTGGGACAGATGTGAGTTTGGGAAGAAAGATAGCTGACTCCTGAATGGAAACCATGCTTTAAGCCTGTTGAGAGATAATCAGAAAAGTTAGGATCAGGGTGATGAAACAATTCCGCTTCCAAGCAAGAAACATTAACGGGAGTCGACAGATAATGTTTAGCATTTTTATTCACTGATTTAGGTACAGGACAAAATATCTAGAGTGGGAATGAAATTGCAGACATGGAGGAATCTGCAATGGCACCTGCCTTCATTGAAACTAGTGCAGGGTAGGAACGAGAAGAAGGAGAGGGGCAGCGATAGGGCTGATGGAGAAGAGAGGGGATTCTAGGAATATAACTGATGGATTTGGTTGGGAGGGTTCGGGGCAGGGGGGAATGGAGGGGTTTGATTGATTGATTGAGAGATTGATCGACCATGCAAGTAATATTGTGGCATCGGGTGAAAACTCGGTTGTGGTATTCAAGGTCGAGAGCTCCCCAGTACAGGCATTGGGTTGCATTGTGAAACACGGATGGCACATTTGGCAGAAAAGAGTTTGTGATATGTATAAAAGTGGGGGCTGCGCAAGCTCAGTGATGATGGAGAGGCTTTAGCTAGTGCTAAATTTGAACGGGCTGAAGTGTTTGAAGAGGCTAGAGAAGCTTGCGGATGTCTTTGTGGTGGCGGTGAACGGGAGTGGAGATGTCTGGGCGAGAGGGTTGCTGGTTGGCATATTGGTCTGCGACTTCTAAATGGAGTCGCGGGCTCTCGTGGATTTCCTGCGGCTTGTTTGGGAGCTGGCACTGTCTGAGGAACGGTGTCCTCAAGCTCGGAATTATGCGAGGAGTATTCTGAGTCTCACATTTTGCTTGAATGGATCTTGATGCAAAGAACGAGATACCAGAGAAGGGGAGCTCTATTTAAAGGAAAACCTCTTAGCTCTGATAGGGTAATCAGATTGGGGAACGAGGTGTCAGCCGTGATTAGTCATTTGAGCGTGCTTCTCTCAAAATTTGTTAATAAACATCATTTAATATTTTGTGGAATCAGTGATGAAGCACATTTTAAGGATTCTTCAGTCAATAGAATATTAAATAGAACAGCATTTTATTTGAAACTGATCAGTATTTTACTTTCGATTTTATAAATTCTTGCTGAATGAAAGGTAAAAACGCCAAATGGTATTGTTAATACACTGTTTTAAGAATATAATCAAAAAATGAGGAAATGCCTTGCATTAATGTATATGCATTTATGATTGTTATATGTGTGCTATTAGTGGACTACTCTGCTTTACTGACCACAGGTGACATCACTTTATAGTTGTATATGAGTGTGTTGAAAGCAGAAAGGGAGGGGAGAAAGTTGAGTGAGTTCAGACGTTTGGGGGTCTTTTGAGGGGGTCTGTACCCCTTTTGTCTGAACATACAAACACAGAACTTTTGTAGTTGAAGTGAGTTTTCCCCCTCCAAAAAGTTCTTATTTTAAGTTTTCTTTCATTTCATTTTAACACGGTTTGTCTGTGAGTATGTGTGTGGGGGGGGGGCAGGTACCCATGAATCCTAAAGCTTTGTACACATATAGAACAAAAGCATAAATGTTTTTATACTTGTTTTTTCACTCTTTTTTTAGCAAACATACTTAGTAGGGAAATATAAAGTTATAAACCCGGTTCATGACTGAAAGAACACAGAGAGCAGGACAGAAGGAGGTCGTGTGGCGCTTTGCCGGCTGTCAGCGTTGCTCGGATGATGACCCTATTGTCCAATCAGAGCTCCTGATTGTTGTGCACTTCTTGCTTCGAGGGGGCCCTGGCATGGACCCCAGCTGCATCCCCATTAGCCCAAGAAATAACCCCCATTCCAGTCCATAATGAGACCCAAAACCAGTCCAAATCTCAGCCATCCCAACTGGAGCACCTTCACAGTGTTGAGCAACCTTCAGTCTGTCATAAGTCCTAGTTTGAAGCAAAACAACAAAACGCTTAAAATTTTATATGTATGGTAGACGTTTCAAAGTAATGCATACCATAGTTTTCAGACTATTTTATTGTGGCTCAATCTCTGTTATTGCTTCAGCTTGATTAAGAAGCCAGATATAAACATTGTATTGTATAGATTTGTAGATGTAAAGTTCCTAAGTATAATTTTCATGTCTTTGCATTAAGGCAATCTTTTCTGTCCATTTTGTGTAAATGTGTTTGAACTAGGTGTGTGTGTGCTGCGCAAATGTGTGTATGTTTGTTTTAGGGCTTGGACCCTAAAATTTGTGAGTGTGTATGTGTGTGTTTATGTGTGTGTCTTGGACACCAAGTGCGCCAGATTTAAAAGGGTTAGATCTGGACAGGGGCCAAGCCTGAAGGGGTGACATTAGAAAGGGAAGGACAAAAAATGATTCAAAGAAGGAAAAAGGAACCAATCCAGAAATTACGAGCCTTTTACAAACCTTATGGGAAGCGTTCCCGACACATGCAGACGTGCACACACTCACACATGAATGAAATGCCATTAGTACGAGGTAGCAGTAATATGGCGCCATCTGCTGGTGGAAACAAGTTCTGCATCCAACACCCTGACAAAACGTTAGTTATATAGCTAGAAACAATAGGATCTCTATCGGACTTCGACTCTTAAATACTTTTTTATAGCTGTGTTGTACACCTAGAAATGGAAAAAAAGATATTAAAAAAAAATACTTGTTTAAAAAAGTTTTGGATATTTGACATTTGCCACAAAAATTCACACATTTCGACAAATTTCGATCCTCTAAACACCTATCCATGCTGTAACCACTAGAGGGCGCCAAAAGCCATTTTCTAAACTGAAATGAATGAATTGCAGTGTTTAGGATGTATTTGCAAATCTAATTGCCTTTGAGTAGTTTGTAATTAACAAATATAACAAATATGTAGGAAACAAAATATTTTGATTTTGTTTTTCTTTTATGAGGTGACCGCCAAATCTTTAGAATTTCCTATTAAACAGGCATGTATAGTTGTCACAAAAAACATTTATTTATTAGATATACTGAATGAAACAGCAATGCGTTTTACATCTTCTAAGTATGTGTGAGCATGTGTGCGTGACAGCGAGACTCAGAGAGAATGATTGGCAGCGCTGAGGGCTTTAACACACTTCATAAATTATACTGTGTGTCAGTAAAGCTGTTTACAACTGATTGTGGCTGTGATTCACAGAGTTGCCCTGTGGCCTTTCACTGTTTGCAATGCAAATCAGTCCCCACCAGTAAAGAGCTAACAGGAAGCCGGCTCATAAACCATCTAAAGCTGATGCACATGTTGATTTAATACACGCTATCATACATATAAACTTCTGTCTAGCTTTTGCACAGAAACAATTTAGTCACACTGGCAAAACTCTTTCTTTCTTTCAACATTTGCTAAACAGAATGCTAATTTATGCACTTAGATGTTTGGGTTGATCATAGTTGTTGCAAAAAATACAGTAAAAACAGAAATTTTATGAAATATTACTATCACTCTGTTTTTCAGATTTGCTCATTGGTGCTCGCTTATAAATACTTTTTTTTCAGGATTCTTTGATGAATGGAAAGTTTGTAAGAACAGCATTTATTAAAAAGTATATTTGTTGTAACATTATTGTCACTTTTGATTAATTCAGTTCATCAATAAAAGTATAAACTTATCTCACAAGCAGCACAGCTGTGTTCAGCATTGTCAATAAGAAATGTTTTTAGCACCAATCAGTGAATTCTGAAAGATCATATGATCATTTAAGTGCAATTTCTGTAATTACCATAAGCAGCAATTATTTTATGATGCCATAATGTAACAATACTACAATCACAATCATATCCACTATTAAAAACCACTGATCAAATGCATTATGACATCTGCTCTGATTAGCACTATGCATTAGATTTACCTCTTGTGAAAAACTGTATTTATTACTCTTCTCTTCTCTCTCAGGCCCACCGTCGATCATGTGCACATCTTTATTCTGAAATTCTACTCAAATTTCCCTTCACACGTTATGGGCTATCTGATTGGCTCTGGAGCCACACGCTGTGGTTCTTCAATGTTTTTGAGAAGCCCTAGTGGGCTTCTGGGAAAGAGGAAGCATTACTGTTTTCCTTGTCAGCCGATGTTTACTCAACAATGAGCGCAATCACACGCTTCATGGCTCGACGAACCTCAGGACCCAGACTGCACCTTCTCTTTCTCTTCTCATTCATTTCTTCTCGTCCCTCGAATTCCTGGGGCATTCTATAAAATGATGCCTTTTTAGGTTCATGACCTTTGTAAGATTCGAAACATTCTGCCAAAAGAAATTAATATATTTTTTCATTTTTTATTCAACAAGGATGCATTAAAGGGTTAGTATGTAATGTTTTCATGTTTCTCATGTTTTACTCACCCTCAAGGCATCCTAAGTATATATGACTTTCTTCTTTTAGAGAACTATAATCTGAGTTACTGTATATTAAAAGCTTTTAAATGGCAGTAGGCAGGTTTATTTTGTTTATCATCCAAAAGTAGTCAAATACAGTGCATGCATTCATAATAAAACGTTAAATATGGATTTATTTTATTTTATTTTTTTTTTTACAAAAATGCATCAATCACTACCACAGAGCTGTGTGCGGATTTGTCTGAAAGAAGAACGTCAATGAGAATAACATGGGATCAGTTTCATTTTTGGGTAAACTAATAATATATTATTAATAATAAGAAGAAATATTTCTTGAGCAAATCCAAATCTAATGATTTCTGAATGATCATGTGACAATGAACTTGCTAAAAATTCAGGTTTGCATCATGAAAATATATTCAAATATTAGATTTTTATACTGTAATAATATTTTACAATATTACTGTTTTTACTATATTTGTGATCAAATTAATGAAGCTTTGGTGAACATACAATACGTCTTTCAAAAACAAACAAACAAAAAATCCTACATACCCGAAACTTTATATGAATTTATAATTAATTTCCTTTTTTTTCCCATCAAAATTCAGACATATAGGACTTCAAGAGAAACAATCGCTATATTTTGTTTAGAAAAATATCTGTACAAACACATGGTGAAGATGGCATCAGCTAATAATACAAACGGCACATGTTTTGTTGAACAGTTTTCAGATTTTTCCACCCTCATTCTCTCCTGTCTTCTCCCTTTGACTCCCTTCCCTCCATCCTCACCTCTCTCTGTGTGTCTTTCTCTCAGTCTGGGCCGTAACCCGAGGCACTGCTCTGGCTTTGCTTCCCCTCAGAATAAATGTGGGGAAACTTTAGATTTTAGCTCTGCTGAGAGCATAACCCCAATTTCCTCCCAGAGAAGCAGAGAGATGGAGTGGGAAGGTGGGTGAACGGGAAGTTTACCTTAAACTGGGGTAACCACTGCCCGTTTCCATGGTGAAGAGCGTCATCCTCAGTTCTCTCACTCTCTAGTTCTGTTTCTATCTGTCTGTGAGATGGACTCAGTCCCCAGTGGTTTGGAGCAAGTGATTATGAGTTCAGATTGGGAAAAAGTGTGTCACGCTAATCGCTTGCTCCTTTTTCTACTGAAATGCTGTCTTATTATTGACACTTTTACCACATGTATCCTTCACTTTCTCTTTTCTCTGTCTTTTGTAACTTACATACATCATGAATAACACTAAATGATCAATGCTTATGTCATTTATTATTATTTTCAAGGATCTCAATCTCTAAACTAAAGCTGGTTAATTTGAGAGTTGGATCTTAGTATTATTAAGTGGCAAATAATAATGTAAACTAAAATCAGTTTATGGAAATCTACAACTTTCTCTGCATAAGGTAAATAATATGCAAATAGAATATAAAAAACAGACATATTTTGAGATACATTTTGAACATTAGAATAGATAGTGATTGCACATTTTAAAACAATATGCACAATGAATAAGAAATATGACTTTTTAACTTTTAAAACGTACTTTTAAATAAAGGCCTGGTTTCATAGACAGGGCTTAACCTAAACCAGGACATTTAAGTAATTTTTATAAACATGCATTAGAAAAAAAGCATTGCTGGTGTGCATCTTAAGATAAAACAAAGGCACCGATTTGTTTTAAGATCAGTCAGTGCAAGTTTCTCTCCGATTTACATTTATTCTAGGACTGGGCTTAAACCTTGTCTGTGAAACCCATGGAAAGTGTTAACCTTTGTAGCATGCAAAATCATATTTAATCCGGATTCTACAGTTTTTTTTTACTTTGTGTAGTTTTGTTCATGTTTTTCGAAGAGGAGGACATGCCACACAACCTGTACATATTGGCATATGCTTTGTGTTACACAAACCTTTTATTGTCAACAACAACAATAAAAAGGAAAAAACTGTTTCTCCCCATAAAGCTGCTTTTTATTGATTTGCATAGTGTTGTTTTTGTTCTTCTATCCATGACCCTTACAGAACAGACCTGCGTGCCGCCAGTTGAGCACCACTACTCTCTACAGAATGACGTTTTCTTGTATCTTAAGCTGGGGACAGGTGCACAAAAGCCCGCAGCCGGCCAAATGACCCATCATACAAAAGTATTAAGTAGAGAGCGGGAATTTCTCTGTTTCTCAGGGTCTTCTCACACAAAAATGAAAAAACACACACATGGTTTTTCTCTCAGTGGCTAAAACAACAGCCTGAGAAAACTATCTCGCTGTATCTGCGGACTGAAAAAAAAAGAGCCTTCTTTCTCTCATTTTCGGCACCCTCGCACCCTGTTTCGTCTTCTGTCCGGACTTCTCATCCGATCAGGTTTCCCTCCCGGAGTCGCTCTGCACAGCTGCGCGCTTCTTTTAATCCACCTCTTTCACACACACACATCACTATCGTCTGTATTTTAAAGGATCGCCAGGAAAACCATGAGCGTATTTTAAGAGAGAATCCCATAGATGCAATCCAGGAATTTTCAAGGACAATCAAGGACAAAAAAAAATCTGTGATTGTAAACACATGGGCGGAATTACCATAGAAACTAGCTAGTTGCATTAGCGCTAACATCCTGTCAGTTGCCACAATTACAGTGAACTTTAAAAGAAATTTGCCTCAAAAGTGACTCAAATATACCGCTGAGACCTTTGCTACAAAGTGCATCCAAATGACAAGCTCTTAATAGTTTTTAAAGCTGAGGTTATGTCCGAATGAGTGTGTCCGGCTAGGCTATCAAGCGTAGCACATAAAACATAATGGCCCGCCTGCAGGAAACTAAATATAGATGGTGTTTTGATTACGTGAAAATTGACATTTCAAAGGAGATTAGGATCAGACCACTAAAACAACACAGCGAAGAGCCGGGAGGCAGAAGCCGAGAGTGAAAGCCACCTTTACATGCTTAGCGTAGCACGTAACTACGCGGCCACATGCTCACTTTTTCCAGCTCGGACTACCGTGAGGTGAGTGTGTTTGTGTGCGGGAACGTCACTCCGGTGACTAGCTTGGCTACTCTTAGCCTTCCTTTCACGCGAACGCTAAGTGCTTGACCCCGTGACCCCGTCTCCTTGGAGCGCACGGAAGTCCTTTCTTCGCTACGGCAAGTGGGATGGGTGACATCACCACGGGAGAGGGTCCCGTTAATGACGAGCAGGGGGATTGGCTGTTTTTTCCGACATTATTCTGACATTACTCCCACATTATTGTTGTATTAGTAGTGTCATTATTAGGCCAGGTGTGTTTTCACAGTGAGCAAACCCTTCGTCGCTCTGAATGGACACTATGTGGGCCAAGATCGAGATGGGACAGGGCGCCGCGGTGCCGACACCAGAGTCTTCTCACACGCACATGTACCATGAACCTACAAGAGTCAAACGGAGTTCACAAATGATGAATCTAACCTGCAGGGATGCATAATGTGCATTTATGTTTAGTCATATTCATTTTAATCTTCCTAAAATACCAATTAAATTCAGTTGATGAAAATTACATTTTACTTAATGAGAATTATGTTAAAAATCCAAACGTCATTGTGCATACTTTGAACATATTGACATTTAACTAAATCCTTACTTCATTAAATAAAACAATAATTTTCTAATTTTGGTCAACAGCATTTATCCTTATTGTTCAGACATAATGTACATTTATGCAATGTATTAGTATATTTAGTAAAACAGTAGGTAACACTTTATTTTGATAGTCCACTTTAGACATTCTACTAACAGTAAGTAACTGACTGCTAGTAAACAACCGCATGTTAACTAGCAGCCATTAGAGCAGGGTTCCTCAAATCTTTCCCTGGAGGTCCAATGCACTGCAGAGTTTGGATCTAACCCTAATCAAACACACCTGAGCATGCTAATCAGTGTCTTAAGGATCATTAAAACCTCACAGGTAGGTGAGTTTTATCAGGGTTGGAGCTAAATTCTGCAGTGAATCGGACCTCCAGGGTAAGATTTGAGGAACCCTGCATTAGAGTATTGGTATAGACTTAATAACTTCTAACACTTTATTTTGTCCAATACACTGCTAGAAACTTTGCAAGTATATGTCAACTTATTCTACTAACCCCTAAACCTACCCCGACAGTCTACTATGAGAGATGTAGTTGCAAATGAATGAGAATTAGTTGACATGTAGTTATAAACGTATAGTTAGTAGACTCTCTTCAGTGGACTATCAGAATAAAGTGTAACCAAACATTACAAATTTTTTATTAAAATGTTTCATTATGGTCCATCTCTTCTTCATTATTGCATGGTGACACATAACTTACTATATTATTATATATGAACAATATACGGATATAAACAATATTTGTTATGTATAATACTAGTTTAGTCATAGTTTTTGTGTTTTCCTTTATATTAGGTGAAGTTTTTTTATTTTAAAAGAGCAGCTAATGAACAAAAGCTGCATTTTACAAACATTTCACACAATGTATACATTACACAAAATCCTGACTTGAATGAAATAAAACATAACATTTTTTTCCAATTAAATGTTTGTGTCTTCATTAATGGTGCCACAAAATTCACTTTTATACAATATCTTTTTGTTTAATATATATTAATATATACTTTATATTTAGTCAGTGTTTTGTCATATATTAATTGAGTCAATGTTCGAAAAATCTAATATTTGTATTTATTAGTCTAAAGACTAGTCTAGTGGCTTTATTGACTATGCTTATGATTTTTCTTCTTTTTAATCATTGTTCTTGAGATGTAGACTGACGTACACTTGCGTACATTGGTGCACCCATGGATTATCTTATTTTTGGGTACTTTCAAAACTTCCCAAATCCCTTGCACTCTCATGCGACGCCTGGATCACTGTGAAAGCTATCATGTTCAAGAGAGCATGGGGATCCTGAAAGCTCGGGCCAGACATGACAGTCTTCCTCTTTTAAAAGAGCATCGTCATGGAGACGCTTCCGACACCACACAACGTTTAATGGCAGAGCCGCAAGAAATATTTGGTTGCACGCACACACGCAACGGCAAATGCGTGCAATTAAAGAGGTGTCCTTCATTTCACATCCACAAGGATGTTAGAGTCTCGACGAGAAGCTTGCCAACCGATGGTCTTGAAGATACGGAATCAAAAACACAGATACGATCTCACGCACACACACATCTTCATGTCTGATTATAGTTAAATGGGGTTGTGTTGAGTCTGGTCGCTATACACACAGATCTGGCCTCACCCTAAGGATTTTGGGTAACGGAACACTGCAGATCCACATCTCAATAAGTGTAGAAACAGGTTTCCTTTCTCTCGTTCTCTTGTTTCATACCATTTCTTTCTTTCTTCCAATTTCTTACTCTCACTTTTCTCATACCACAATGGATTTTGCTCTTGTTAAACTTGTTAATTTTCTTTATCGTGCCCATAAGACAAAATATTTTAACTGAAGAAAACAAGATAATGCACCTATGAAATGAAAAAAATTTCATCCTTTACTCACCATCATGTCATTCCAAACCAGTATGACTATTTATACACATCTGTAAAACAAAAAAGAAAAGAATTTGAACGGTTTTTAAATGCAATTGGAACCAGGAGCTTTCAAAAACATTAAAAAGAGCATACAATAGTGTGTGCTATATTCTAATTATTCTAAAGCCATACAATAGCTTTGTGTTGCAAACAGACCAAGTTTAAGATAATCTTCTACTAAGCTGTGAGTAAGTGAGTTTGGAAACTGATTCAGTGTAATTTGTGAATGAATCGTTTAGGTTTTGCGGACTGCATCACACGATTCATTGGAATTATCTTATTCAAAAGAATGATTCGCTCACAAATGAGGCATTCCTACTAGAATTGGTGCTTCTAGACAGCAATGAGCTTAGATAGACATCAAATGGACACAACTGCTTTAAAGTTGGTATAGAATAAAGTTCTGTTTTCTAAATCCTATTTTATTGTGAATGATTCACCCATGCATGCGTTATATTTTTTTCTATTCGACCTCAAAACTTGCAGTTAAAATATCATAACCTTCAGTGAAACAAAATTTTTTGGTGATATATAATACTTTTCCACCTCTGTTCGACTTTACATTTGCTTTCTGATCTGCCTCAAAGCAAAAAACAACTGCAATAATTTATTTAGAAATTTTTAAAAAATACTTTGAGACATAATATGGAACAAGTGACCTGCTGCTTCTTTCTTTTACATCACAAGTCTCCTGCTTCTCAGATTTTTCTCAGGAGAGATCTGACTTTGGAGACTCAAACAATGATTGGATTTTCCAAAATTTTAAAGCATGCGATCAAACATCAGAGATTCAAGTGTGAAATTAAGTATTTTTCACTCAGATTTTCCCAGATTTTTGCAATTAAGAGATTTCAGTACAAACAACATTTTTAATAGAATTACAATGAAACGAAGTAATCTGAGCTATGCACGCCACATTTTAGCTCTCTACTCTTACTCTACTTGTCAGTTATTGTTGAATGACAATTGTTGTCTATTTTCCTACTGTCTAATTAACATTTTTGCTATTTTTATTTCTCCTCAGGAATTGTTGGAGTAACATGTTGAACTGTGAACCCCTTTGAGTCTCGAGTGATGAAAGAGCAATCAAATTTTTCTCTGGTACAGACAAAGACACTGATTGTATCTGTACACGCACACATGCACGTCTCCTGGCTTCCCCTCTTTGCTGTCCTCTGATTTTCCAAAACATCTTAGTGAGGGAGCGAGTGAGAAAGAGAGAGTGTGTGTGAGAGAGAGAGAGAGAGAGAGAGAGAGAGGGATCATCATAGGGTCTCTGTGGAAATTTTGGTGTGGTAGAGAGGCCTGCCTGGTCTGCTCTTTATTTAACAGTGGGAGTAAAGAGAGATGAGCACTGTGTGTGCAGATAAATATAGTGTGAGAACAGGCAGTCTGCTGGGGAACTCTTCACAACCTAACACCATCTAACTTTCTCAGACCGAGAGAAAAGTTGAGTGAATTACAAGATGCAGGTCATCAACAACCATCAGTGCACACACTCTTGTGGCTAGATACAGTGTAGTTTATACACCAGAGAGATAGTATGGCACGCCAGATATAGATAAACCACCTACCCACACACTGTCCTCCAACACACACACTCTCTCAAACTTGTGGAAACAAAACTGGTTCTCAGTTAGAAGATGACCTTCCAGGCACTCTTGGCCAAGAAAGAACGACAGAAAGAGACAGAAATGACACGCACATTCAAACGTGTCCAGCTGCTCCCTCGGGTTGCTATTAGTTTTTAATCGTAATGAGGATGAGAGAGTTGGGGAGAGCGGCTTCAGGGCGAGCCACAGTGGAAAACCTGCAGAAATGATGTCAGAGCAATCGCGACCACCGATTGGAGTGGAGATTCCCGGCGAGAGCCTATAAAACTGGGAAAGACAACAGCAGGAACCAGCAAAGGCAGAGAACGTGAGAAATTCCAGGAACTGCACGGTGTCCATCTGTCCGTCCCCGTGTGACTGAAACCGAATCAGATTAAGGGTAAGGAGCCATGGAGAAATGTTCCTTTAGGGGGTGTGAGTGTGTGTGGAAAGGTGAGCCGACAGGTGTATTTGAAGACGTTTGTTAGGAGTCGCAGTAGAATAATGCTGGTTAGTTGCTACAGAATCTGCTGTTTGATAAGCAAAAGTGAATTTGTTTGAGCTCCAGGGTTGCGGATGAACCAGTATCGGAAACATCCTGTTGATGTTGCATTGCTGCAATAGTGACACAGAGGTGTGAAATCATGTTTGGTATCAGAGAACCGTTGAAAGTGTCTTTGAGAGAGAGAGTGTGTGTGTGTGCAAGCAGGGTGTCCAGTGAAGTGTGTGTGGGCAATGGGAGATGGCTGGAGTTGTTTATTTTTGGGGACGGAAAATGCTAAAGTTAGCCCATGTTGCTGGACAATGCATTTCCCCAGTCGTGGGGCAGGAGAGGGGCCGCATCTGGCCGCTCAGCGCACCAGACCTCAAATGCCAAGGACGGGACACACCGGGGTCAAATGATAGGTGGAAATGCATTACTGGGCAGTTTTTAAAGATACCTTGCAATCCTGCAAAAGATTCTTTAAAATATTTCTAGGAAATACTGCGGCAGGTGTTCATATTTTGTGAGAAAATAAGGTAAACATCTGTAAGAAAACTACAATGAACAATTAATAAAAGGGACAAAATAAATAATGTGTTACAGAAATCATGGATCACATGATTCAAGGTCAGAATTTTGCAGAAATACAACATTTAGCTTTTTCTATGTATTTCATTTATATTTTATATTATTTAATATAATTAATTAATAAAATATAAATAATGTTTAATAGAAAGTGTCACAAGTATCATTAAAAAGTAATTTCTATAGTTGCAATGAACACATCTGCCAGCAGACGGCAGTCAAAATGTACGATTCGGTGCAGCATCATAATTTAAATAAGGCGGTTTTAGAAATCAAAAAATTAAAAGAGCTAAGGCAATAGTGTTCTCATAATATATTTACAGTAAATAAATTCATCACTATAAGGCATTAACTCAAGTGATGCCAAACTACAGTAACATCACGTGCAGTCCCGCCGTGAGGATGTTTTTGTGAGTGTGGATAAGAGTGTGTTTTGGGGACACACAGGTAGGGGTGCAGGTCAGAGTGTGTGTTTGGGCTGAGTTCATGTGTTTGTGTAGAGGGTGTGTGTTAGAAGCATTCTCACACTCTCGCGGCTGCCGGACCGCCCAGTCAGAGTGTATTTTCACAGATGGAGTCTGGATGAATGTAAACACAGCCCTGTATCACAGTAATTCAATCCGGTGCTGAAGCTGAAGTGTGTGTCACGCTCAATTGACAATGCACTGACACAGAAACATAAAAACTGTAATCACTGTAATTATGTCGAGGTATATATATATGCTACTTTTTTTAATAAATTAAATTGCATCAGCAAGGACGCATTAAAACAGATCCTGAAAAAAGAAACACACAGTTTCCCAAAAAAAAAATCAGTATTAGAATGATTTCTGAAGGATTATGTGACACCTGAAGACTAGTAATGATGGTAAAAATTCTGATTTACCAACAAAGGAATATATTACATTTTAAAATATGTTAAACCAGTTATTTTAATATAATTGCATTTTCGATAAAATAAAAGCAGTCTAGCTGAGCATAAGACACTTCAAGAACCCAAACCCTTGTCAACGGTTTTTTTTTTTTTTTAATAAGTGGTTATGAACATAATAATAACATTGTTAATTGTATTGTAGATGCTGGGTTGTGTGCTGCTCTCTGGTCTGCTGACACTGACCTTGTTCCACTGCAGTGCGGAAAGTCTTCATGTACCCCAAGAAAGATCAGAGGTGAGTCCAGGTGTCGCTGATAAATAAATAAATACACAAACTCTGTATGAAAGAGAGAAAGAGAGAGAAAGAGAAAATAATGTGAGGAAGTTCACTCTACCGGTCCTCAGAAACACAATTACAGATTTTATGTATATGATAAGACAAACTGGTTCAAGTTAAACCAGATAAACTGTCTGAGTGTTCTATAATACAGAAGGGATTCCCCTTGCAAGCCTCTGCAGGAGGCAACCATCACCCTCTCCTTATAAACAGGAGCTACCTGTCTAAGAAATGACACAGTGGGTCACCCAGTCTGTCACACTTCCTGCTTCTTCATAGGAAATAAGATAACTTTATAATTGCATTTTAAATGTTCTTGAGTTGGTCTCTCTAAGGTGGTCAAACCAATCTACCACCTTTAAACAGTGTTTTGATGATGTCCATCAGAGAGAATATAAAGATTTTAGGAAGACAAAAACTGGTGCAACTGATTAAGCCAGTTTTGCATAACACCATGCATTTCTATTTATTTTCAATCTAGCATGTGGAACCATCTGTCGTGGAGGGCCACAGTGTCCAGCGAGGCCAGCCTGAGCAGAAGACCTCAGAAGCCCTGAGTGCTAAACTCCTCCTGCACGACAAGCTGGTCCGCCTGGAGAACGATGTCATTGAGACCAAGAGGAAACGCAGCTTCCCTGGATCCAACACACCCCTTGACCGCCTGTCCATCAGCACCATGGATCCCAAAAACAACAAGCAGAAGTAGGAAAAAAGCAAAAGGAAACTCTCTTCTTTTAATTTGGAAACAGAAAGAAAAATTATTCTCTTGTTAGCTAGTGAAATAATGTAAATCACATGATTATTATTATTATACAAATATTTAATCAATAATAATATTAAACAATAATACTGTCTTCAAATTAATAATTATTAAATAAAGATTTTAATTTATAATTATTAATTAAATAATATTTCATAAGTTGTTAAATATTTTCTAATTCTTATACTTTTAGGCTCTTTTTTGGTTGTTTTTATATGTCATATTGTCCCAACTGAAAAATAGCACTGCAATTTTATTTTAAAGCCTAAAAATCCCACAAAACACACTTTTGATTTAATGATCCCGAATGATGATGAACTATAGGTAGCTTTGACTGGCCATGGCTTGAACATGTACAGTTTTTATTGGCTGCAGTCTGTCATGCACAGTTTGATAGCTTTGTGTGAGCCTGTTTGTGCTTTTACAGTTCACTAAGTGCAATTAATGTTTTGTCTGCAGCCCACAGTTAAAGTTACTTCAATTTCTTGGGTGGAGTCACTGTGGTGTGGATTGAGGTTTTATATGACATAATAAGAGTCTGATGCTGATATACGGGAATGGACAGTCCAACTGTGCCGATGACTGTAGCATCAGACTTCCAGTCAATGATCAAAACTGTTTTATCTCTGTGAATGATTTGATCTCCCTGCTGGACGGAACATGCAGTGTTACTCAGCATGGCCTGAGGCTCTGACAAGGCTCTATCTAAATGATCCTCAGTACTTGATAAGATCAGGACAGAAGCCAAGAACAGCAGTGAAAACACCACGCCATGCATTATCAAATCTCAACACCCGAGTCCATCTGTCATGAGCCTGATAAACACATGAAAGCTCAAAAAACCACTGCGTAGTTATGTGACTGTTCCATGGATCCTCAGGAATGATATTCACCTTCAAAGCCTATGTTTCGATTTTGTTACTAGACTTCCACATTTTCTCAAGCTCTTCTTGCAAATCTTTCCAGACAAAAATCGAAATATAACAACAAAACAAAAAATGTGGGTTTAAAATAATTTTTTTTAAATATTTTCAGTAAATATTTTAGTCTACCAAAAAAAAAAAGAAGTATATATATAAAATTGCTAGTACATTTTAGTTACATTTATGTTAAACTTTTGGTCAGAGCAGAGATGTTGTCGCTGAACTAAAAGGTAAGCTTATTTTGGTTTATTTTAACAACCTGAACATACAGGCTTTAGGATGTTAGTAGACTAAACTGACGAGTTACACACTAAACTGTGAAACATAATTTTTATGCTACATTAGCTAAAGTAACTCTCAGTTGGGTTTGTCACTTTTTGAGGTCCCCCTGAAACATTTCCGTTGTGGTGCATGCTATTTGCAGCACGTTTATGTGTTTGCAGCACGTTTATGTGTTTGGTTGCGTTGCGAGAATATCCAGCGCCTGTGTTGTCAGTCTGATGAAGATGTTTTCTTAATTTGTTGTCGTTTTTTTACTGTTTGCATGTGTTTTTTTCTGTTTGCATGTGTTTTCTTTTGTTTGTAGCGTTGAGCTCCCTCGGGCACCGTATGATACTCTTTAAAATGGGGCTAGGATTACACGGAGGAGAAAAAAATGTTGAATAAAGTGGTTGAATACTTTGTTTTAAACACCAAAAGTATTTTCGTGCCAGAACCACGCATTTTTATTTTCGGGTGTACTATCCCTTTAAGAGTCGTATGTCAGTATGCCATTACAATACTTACCTTGGCTTCGTTTCTGTGTCTTTCCACCAGGCAGCATGTGAAGTAAAAACATACAGTAATCAATGATTGTTACTGAACGATAAAACAGTCAAATTGCTGCTTTCTTCCCATTATGTCCGCAGAAAGGTCGCTGAGTTGCCGCGGCGACGAATCAGCGCTCCACTAGACCGGATTAGCGTAGGCCGTCTCCCCAGCAACAGAGGATAGACTCCGCCTCTGACCACGCCCCAATAAACAGGTACCCAAGTTCAACGGAAACACCTTGTTTATGGTTAACTGCTGTATTATTAAATGGAAATAGCACACTAAATATACCATGTATTTAGCATATAGGTATAATGTTTTTGTTCTTTTGTTCCACAGAGGGTAATATCGCAGGTAGATTATATGCATGATAAGCACACCAGCCGGGACAACTCGCTAACCACTGAAAGATGTCAGCCTTCTCAACACACTTTTAATCATCGCTGCTCCAGACCTGTTCTTTCTTATTGATTACTGATTTAGACCTTTAATGAGGTTAATAACTGTTAATGTCCAGTTCTGACTCATCACCACATAATTCAACATCTAAACTGTATTGCTTTTATGAAATGAGTTCCGTTTATGATGTCAGAAGTATTAGCCAATCAAAGAGTAATCAGCTCATGGCTTCCATTATTGCACAATATTTACTCCAGTGCCTCACAACTTCTCGCTTGCTGTAATAGGCTATAACTATTGTCATTTTCTCACTTTGACTGGAGGCTGTTCAGCCTTGACAATAAAACAGATGAAAATCTCCAATCTGTCTTGTCTCATTTCAACTTAATGAATGCAAGCTGCTAAAATATTTGCAGAATAAATGAGATTGCAGCATAATTCTTGTGCTGATTTGTAAATGATTGATATCTGTTTGGTGTTGATCATTTTGGTTACCCTTATAATTACTTATAAGTGTAGATACTTTACAAATAAATATTTAGCCTACTTCTATTCCTACTTTAGGAATAGAAATTAAGGCAATCAAAGCCAAATTTTATTTTGTGGGTAATAAGTTGACATAAAAACAAATACGAGTAAGCTAGCACACAGCATTAGATAAATAAAACAAGCAATGCACCAGGTTTCTTAAAACATTTATTTTATTCGTATTACAACAATGTGTGCAAACATAATGTATATCAGTGCAGTTTTTATATAACTGTCCAGTGGCTTTTAATAGGAGTGTAACCATTTTTCTACGCATTTTACGTTTGTTACATTACGTTTGGCGTATAAAACTATGAATTTATTTATGGTTTTAATGATTTATTTCTTTATTAATATAAAGATTCATATTAAACATTTTGCTTATTTATGGTGTTATTAAAATACTTGGTATAGGTAAAAAATTTGTAACGTCTTAGAAAAACGTCATAGAAAACGTCATTTTTGTTTTAAAATAATAAACCTTAAAAATCTTTCTGACCCCGAACTTTTAAACTGTAGTGTAAAATGTATGCTGTCTTCATAGGTTAAAAACCTTTACCAGAACTGATTTTGTGAGAGTAGTATATGTTTTAAATAACAGTAGATGTTGTAAAAGGATGAAGGATCCAAGCAGAGAGACAAAAATGAGATGAGTAAAATGCTACTCTATTGTCTTGATGGATATATGATTCTTTCTAGTTGACTCAAGCGGCCAGCGCACATTCATACCATCTGTACTACAAATAAACTGCTAGCGTAAGATTGTGAACACTTCTGTGTGTAATTCTGGCCTTGCTTTAGTTAGTTTGTGGAAAATTATACGAATGGTAAAATAAGATAAAATTTAAAAAATGAGGAGAGACTTCCAGCTCTACTACACTTTTCCAACTTCCTCACTATCAGTGGTCCACATCCATGTGTCCGTGTATCCAGTGGAAGTAATTTGCCACCCGAGTGTACACCCCATACACCCTCTGACTACCACACTCCTCTGGCCCACCCCAGGACACCAGTCCTTGCGCCATCCATCTCCCACCGTGGGCATCCTGGGTGACGAACGCTCCCCCACTGTCCCCCAAACAGGTGTCCTGACCGCCTTCGTAGAAGCCAGCACAGAACATATTGCTTGTGATGTTGTAGTTGACGGAGCGTGATGCATAACTAGCTTTACATTCATCCTGGGACACAACTGGGAGTTTTACATACTGGAGCAGCTCTGAGACGGTGCCTAAATCTGAGGTCAAGCCACTGGTGGAAGCAGAAGCATTGGCTGTGTTAATGCCCCAACCAGCTACTATACCCAGTGTGTTGGGCAAAGGCATCAGGGCTTGACCTTTTACACCAGGGCTTGGTAGACACACGGGTTGTATTAATGCAGACAGCACCACCTCCTGGCTGAGTTTCACCAGAGCAATGTCGTTGTTATAGTTTTGAGGATCAAACTGAGGATGGAGGATGACTTTCGCGACAGACCGGTTGGTGGCAAGGTGCTTATCCCTTACATCTGTGAAGCCCAAGTGGACTCGGATGTGTTCAGAAGCGACAGGGACGACGGAAAGATCACGACGGTGAGATCTTAGAACGTGAGCAGCTGTGAGAACCCAAGTAGAGGAGAGGAGAGCGCCGCTGCCGAACCAGCGATCCTCTGGGACACGGGACATATCCTCTACTGAGAGCAGAACTTGCCAGGGGAACAGACCCGGAGTCGCTGTTCTCCCGCCAACGATTCGCTTCTGCTGGGCTGGGAAGAGCTGTGACTGCTCACCACATGCTGAATCAAAAAAGTTAAAACAGATATGCATAGAAAACTTAGAAACAAATGCAAGTAACCTAAAGCAAACAGAAACACAGGGTCCCAAACCCAGAAACAGATTATGGAAACACTTTATGAAAATAGATACATTTGTGCTTTGCTGAAGGGAATTTAATTTTATAGATGTATAAATAATTATAATATTTTATACACTTTAAGTTTTATTATTCAGCATGTATTCCAGCTGTATTTAATTTAAATTGGTCTGCCTGTTTGAAAAAAAAAAACATCAATAAACAATGTAAAAAAAAAAAATAGGTCCGTTAACAGGTCATTTATTTGATTAATAATAAATAAAAAAACAGTATTTTAATTGACAGTTTTTATATATATTTTAAGTTTTATTCTTGATATGGCAAAGTTGAATTTTCAGAAGTCAGTGTGACATGATTGTTCAAAAATAATTCTAACATTAATTAGTATTTTAAAATATAATATTTTCTGATGAATTTTGACTTTTTTCCCTCCTTTTTTCTTTCTTTATTTTTTTTCTAAAATACATGGTTGTGTGTATATAGAGATATGTATGTATGTATAAGTACTGTATATTTATATGTATATATATATATATATATATATATGTTTATAAATAACTATGGGGTATAATGGTGCAGTGGAGGGGCTGTTAGATTATGTAAAATATTAATAAAAGACTTTGAACAATAATTATTTGATGAAAAAAGCTCAAGAGAACCCAATTTATTTGAAATATTTTTTTGGTAAAAAAGTATTTAGTGTCACATTCATTTAATGTTTTATTGCTGAAAAAGTATAAAAGTATACAAAAAGTATAAAAGTATATCCTTTTAAAAAATCCAAACTTGCTAACCCCAAACATTTAAAAAGTATTGTGGTTTAATATATGTTTAATTTGAATAATATATAATATAATGTAATACATATGTAAAACAATGTTGAGAATTCATATCAGTAAGGAAAAAGTAATAATGTCCAATGAACCCGAATATGAAACTGACAAAAATGTTTCACAATCAAGTCAAGCTGAGCTTCATTGAAATGAACTGCGTAATATTTTTATTTTTATTATAATTTTATTATATTTATTTATTATCACTTGTTATATTGTAATCGTGGTCTGGTGTCTTGCAAAACATTTCAAAAGCCTTACATATGAGTCTTACCAAGAGGAGTGCTTGCTAGTGGAGTAGGAAGTGGAGATTCAGGATTGGTAGTCAAGTTTCTTTCCAAATCTCCTAAATACATAAAGAACAATAGCAGGTACTGCAGTCATGTATGTTTTACCATGCTAAAACTATAAACAAAAAGTCCTGTGTCTGATAAGACGACTAAACAAAACTGAATAGACATTCAATAATGCAATAGTTATTTTGAAATAAATGACTGTCAGTGACACACCATACCTGGCAGACAGGTGGGCAGAGGCGTCCCATCCTCACTCACCCATTCTCCACTCTGATGACAGGTGTAAGTGTCTGTAAATTCAATCTGAGGTCAAATCCGCAGTGACATCTAATATGACCTGACGTAAACGCATCATGACTGACAGAGAAATACTCACTGTTGACCTGTAGAGAGTCTCTGCAGCTGTACTGGATTCTGGATCCAAACACAGTAGTGTTTCCAGAACTCTCAAAAATCACCTCACCCAGAACTACATCCACTGGACCACAGTCAACCACTGAAGGAGATAATGAGAAAGAAATCGAGCCACAGAAATATATTAGTCAATTTTTTATTCTTTGGATGACGGTTTTGGGTTGTTTAATATTTGATTTTGATTCATTGTTTTATCTATGTCTTGAATGTTTTTTTTATTATTATTATTATGGCATTATTTTTTCAATAGATTAGATGGGAGGATATATTTGAGCAGGATGAGATGAAAACTGTATGACTCACATGATGTTAGGAATGAATCACAAACTACAGAAAAATAGTTACAGCTATTCTCAAATTTGATTGGTGGATTTTACAATAGGACATGCAATCCGAATTATAAGAGGATTTATGATGGAATGAATTTGATGAACAAATAAACCATTTAAAGCGAAGATCACAATCATACCAAACATTAAGTGTCCACTCTTCTGTCCGTTCCCAACAGGTGAGGAAGTTTTGTAGTCTGTCCTGTCTGAAAGTCTAAGTACATTTACGTGTTTGTGTCTCAAAATGAACTAAATCGTGAAATGAATATGTGCTACTTATTAAAGAATGTTGAAACACATGTCTGACAAAAGATCATGTTTACATCCGTACATGTACAGTACATGTCCTCTGCCTTACTTCAGTTCATAGGCCCTATTTATCATACAGCATTAACGACCAGTAGATGGAGACATTCGGTGATACATAAACTCAATGTGGCCTTCAAACCACACTGTCAGAACAACAAAACTAGACTTAGAAGATGTAAATGTAATACTGATAATGTTAATCAAAGACAGTTTGTATTAGCTGTAAGCAACCAAATCTGACATAAAATCTATTATCAAAAAGTGACAGGTCATTATTTTCTAATTTGCTGTGAATTTACCAGTAAAAATGCACCTTGTAAACTCATAGACAATTCAACTGTGTAAAAACAATGTTATTCATTTCATTTTTTATTTCAGGGTATTTATCAAATGCATTTTTTCACTACAGAACCAAACCTCAAAACTACAAAAAACTGAGTAAGAATTGTTGTGATTTTAGATTTGGTTTTATGCACATGCACAAATTAAGGCTTGGCCTGAACAAACCCAAACTAAATTCCCATTAAGTCTAGGACTAGTCTTTAACTTGGTTGTAAACTTGTAAGCAAACCTAAGAAACATTTTTCGTTGTCGTGAGATACTTAAAACATGGCTGAAGAATAATTCCTGACTGCTTTGGCATATTAAACAGAAACACAAAGCTCTGCTAGTCTTTTATGTGCAATAAAGCTGCATTTATTTGATAAATAACACAGTAAAAACTGAAATATTGTCAAAATCAAAGCTGAATCATTACTCCAGTCTTCACCATCACATGGTCCTTCAGAAATACTTCTAATATGCTGATTTGGAAACATTGCTTTTTATTATCGGTGTTGAAAACAATTGTGCTGTGTGTATATTTCAA
Organism: Enteromius anoplus; assembly: GCA_032359395.1. NCBI lineage: Eukaryota > Metazoa > Chordata > Actinopteri > Cypriniformes > Cyprinidae > Enteromius > Enteromius anoplus. Next base: position 2,206,674 of record JAUMHG010000014.1, on the reverse strand, counting down.
GCTCTAAATCCAAAATGTACTACTGAGGTCATAGTTCATAGTGGAAGGTGACTGGCTACCAGCCAATCCTTTTCGATTTTAACTCAGTATCTGATTGGTTAAAATGCTTGGTAGGGAACGGTGCCTCCTTTGAGATTCCTTCTCTGATGGCAGCAAGGGGAAGAAGAAGAAGAAAAAAGGGAGAGAGGGCGAGTGAGAAAAAAAGACAGGAGGAAAACAGAATTAGAGCGTCTGCTAATAGACTTACTTTTACACAGCGGGACGTCACTGCTCCATTTTCCATCCCTCTGACACTCAATCTGATAGTGCTCAAATTCTTCATCAACCTGTAAGAGAGAGTGTGAGTGTTAGTGTGATGGAAAACACTAGCTTGCATCAGTCACGGGCTTTATCAGCAGAAGTGAATGGCGGCTTCTCTCTGACCAATCTCAGTGAGTATCCAGGGTCACAGGTCAGCGTAATGTGATCTTTGAAGATGTAGTTAGACTGCAGAGGCTCCAGGTGTCCATTAAGGGGCGCCGCAAGAGGAGAGCATTCAGGACCTGAAGATGACAGCATCTTTGCCAAGTAGTACCATACTCAAAAAATAAGTAATATGATGTAATTCATTTTAGTATTAATATGCATTGGTCAGTCTCTGACCGGTGGAGGTGTAAGTGAGTTTCCATCCAAGATTCTCTCCAGTGCTGTCACTGTGAAACAGGATGTTGACTATGTTACTTCCTGTCTGGATCTTCCCTGGTGACTGCTCACCACAAAGTGGGTCAAAATCCTTGTCTCCTGCATTAATCTGTGGATAAAGCACCATTCTCATTATGATTTTTTTTCCCAACCAAATCTATCAATATTTATCCATTAGTGATGGGAAAAACTAAGTTTTTTTAAATTTCGCAAAGCACACAGACCAGCTTATTTAGTTTTTCATTAAAACACATAATCTAATCTAATACCATTAAATATGAAGTGTCTGTATAATGTGCAATCATATGCATTTCTCTATTAATGTGTAAAAAAAATAGCCTTTAAGACTCATGATTTATTCAAACATCCATTAAATAATTAAGACAACAGTTTAAGTTAAAAAATATAATGAATATGTAATTAACAAAATGCTCTTTGTAAGAAATGTTGTCTAGCTACTGTAATCAACAAGCTACAGTATGGACACTGAATAGTAATGTTACTGTAAGTGACATATTACATTAAGGACTCTCACTTTGATATAGTCGTAGGGGCAGGTGACTTCAGGGTGGTCTTCAATGTCAAAGGTGTCATCAAACTCCAGAGTGATTTGAAAACCCTCCTCCAGCTCAATGCGGTACGTGCAGTCAGAGCTTTTTGGGTACGGTTTAGGAAAATCTGCACTGGTGATCTCTCCAGAGCGCTCGGTGTACACGCTTTCATTACACTCCACTGCAATGATTACAAACGCACATACATATTCACTATCATTCAGTATATTTAGAGCAGTTATGCTTGCATTAAAATGCATGGAAGCCGCGATAAAAGCTCCCGTTCTAATCTGGTGTTTGAAGTTCACAAGTTTATCCACATCTCACTGACCACCACAATGTAAATATTTAGTCGTTGGTGCTTAGCTACAATCAGCTGAGGAGGGGGCAAAGGCTAGACATAAACCAGACACACTCCAAAACACATTTCAACTGCTACTACAACACATTACAGCGACATAAATGATTATAAAATCGCTAAATTCTACGTGAGCCAAAATAGGTGTACATCTGTAATTACTTCACTTAAACAATGTTATCTCAAAACAACCTGCTGCAAGGTTTTTCCTAAAGTACTGCTTTTATAGGAATTCCAAACACTAATCTGAGATAATCCAATTGCACAAGATTGATCACAAAAATCCATGCAATTTAGAGCGAATGCTTGAGAAGAGCCCACCTACACAGCTATATTGCATTTGGTTACCCTTTCAGTCGAATCACTTCGACGTTACATATGGGAACTCGCCAGAGAGACCGATTTGCCTTTGAGCT
>JAUMHG010000014.1:2188018-2204568 GCA_032359395.1 Enteromius anoplus | reverse complement strand
AATATACAATATTATGCATAATTTCTCTTGAGAGAAACTTTTGTAAAATCTCCTTTCACTTAGTCTGGATCAATGTAAAGCAAAATACATAATATACATTTTAAGGTAGAGTAGTGAAAAAAGCTTTGTTCTTGGGCAAGTCCCACAACAAAAGCACGACTCCAGGACTAAAATATTTATTAAGAAATCACTGGATCTTCTGAGACTGATAATCTTTTACCAAAAAAACCCCACAACAAAAGTATTAAAGAAGTTGACAAATTAAACTGAAAGCACAGAATAGAAAAGTAAAAATGCATTACAAAAATTTTTATAGTATATCAATAACATTAATGGTATAGCAAAACGTCTTAGTAATGGACATTAAATACATGCATAAATGTGCCAAACTTTCTGAAGAATTCTGCATATGTTTTAACTTTGGAAGTAATCTCAGTCTAATCCTTTCAAGAAAGGTACGTATATTGAAAAAGAAAAACTCAATATACTCTCTTTCAAAAAAAAAGGATATATGTTCTGTGAATGCAATATCAATGTGAATGTGTGTTTAAGTCCTTCGGGAGTCCTTCGGGATGGTGGGATGATTTCCAGGACGACCGCCAGGCATGTGTTACCCCTGGCCTGCGCACTTCAGTAACGTACACACACACATACACCCACACAAACGGCTGCTCCGAGTGCGGCCCCAACAGGGACAGCGGGTCTCAACATTCCACTCCTGTTACCACGACAACCTCCATGCCAACAACACAGTCCGGCTCTTTAACCCTTTAACACGTTCTTGGTGGAGACACTTCCTCCAGCTCGCACACACACACACGCACATGCTCACATGTCCAGTCAAAAACAAACTCACAGTTAAGATTCAATAAATGGACTAATACATGCAGGATCGCGTCCTCTGGAGGGATGCATTCAGCAAATGACTAGAAACACAATGATTTCACTATGTGCCTTTACTCAGGCAGTTATATAAATACTGTTAAGTACTCTTAATAAATACTGCTGTTTGCCATCATGACTTATTAGTGGGCCCACACAACCGCTTGCATGCTTTTTTCACCTTTTCATCTTTTTCATTTTAAAACATTGATTCATTTTAGAATGCCCCTAAAATGTTTGAAGAAATAGTTTAAGCAAACATTTAAATTTGAAGTGAAAGGCAGCACCCATTCACTGCAGAGGATGCATTGGTGAGCAAGGCATTTAATGCCAAATTTCCCAGAATCTGTTCAAATAAAGAAACAAACTCATCTTGGATGACTGAAGTGTGAGTCCATTTTTAAGGTAAGTTTAACTTTTAGGGGTAAATCTTCTTTGAAGAATGTAAATGTTTGCATTTTAAAGATGCATTAGCCTATAATATGATGTGTTATTATATTTATGTATTATTTATGTGAGTTCGAAAAAGCATATGTGCAGTATAGATCGATATATTATTGCAAATTCAGTTATGTGTATAGATATACATATTTTTGTTTTTATGTAATACACGCTTCACTATATTTAAGGATGGTTAATTTTATCAGCTGTTCATGCAACAATACATAAGTAGAACAGCTTATAGCATGATTTGTGAAAACTGATTTACACTCAGTAGCATATACGTTTTCATGGCTTGTCACTTGTTCTACTGATCTGATGTGTAGTGTTAAATACTACTGTTTTTGACGTCGTTGATAACGTTTCTGATAGATTTTTTTATTTTATTTTATTTTATTTGCTTTTTCATCTTACCAAACGTTGTATCCTGTCAGCAAAAACCTGTCCACGGGCTATTTTGATTGCTGTCAGTGTAATTGCTGGCGATGAAGTGTTGCCAGATATTGCTACTAAAACTAACAAAAACTAAAAATAAACCAAAGTTATCTTTTGCAAATGGGATATCGCTGACCCGAAACTGCAAATTCTTACTTTATTAACCTTGCAAAGTGTTAAATTAAATGGAAAAGTCAAGTCTAATAACGCTTATAATAGGTGGATCTGCCAACACGGCAAGGACTGCGCCTGTGCGCTCATTCACATAATTTTTTAGTAGCGCTAAACATTCTTGCAAACAGATTTAACTGAATTATGGCGTGCAGACATTTATATAAGGAGTTAGAAATTTCGAATTAGTTATTCGGAACACAAAAAGCTGGCAATATGGACCTCCCTGCACAGACTGCATTTAGTCATCTTTTTTATTAAATTATTCTTTTATATATTGCTGCCAGTACTTTAGAAACTCCATTATAGCACCTTTAAGAATATATATATATATATATATATATATATACGCAAGCAAATAAAATAAAAGAGAGTTTGACTGCTGTCTATGAAGTGATTTTCTTCCACAATGAAAGCATGGGAAAAGAATGCATGCGTGTGTGTGTGTGTGAGTGGATGTGAGTTTCCTCTGCATTTTCACATGGTGCTTCAAATAGAAACACCAATCAAAGACCTGCCGTGCCCCATCACCTATGACCTCTGAACCCTGACCCTAATTCTGACAGTCATTTTCATGTGTTTTGCTTCAAAGCAGCCACACACACATTCACATGCATGCACAAGCACACAAAACAACCTTAATTTATGGATTCATGCAAATAAATACAAGCAACCCAATGCGGTACGACTGCTTGTCTCTGTGAGTCACGGCGTAAACGGCAATCGAATCAAAGCGTCACTCTTTCAGTGGTGAAACAACAAGTGCTGTCCTGTTTACTGGACGTATGAACGCGAAGCAGACATGAGCAAGTCTGTTTGTGTGTGGCCGCTTAGCTTGGGATGATGTAATGCCCAGTACAGACAGAACAGCAGGACTCATTACACAGTCTGACGCCGTGTGGAGACGGGCTACAACTGACCTACATACACACACACACGCTCTTACATAACACACACCACTTTAGAGCATCTAACCGGTGGGTGGGTGTGTGTGTGTGTGACCGAAACGGAAAGTCCAGGAACACATCATTTATGTGTTTGTGAAGGTGTGTCTGTGTTTTCTGATATCTGTAATTCAGCACATGAATCACTGAGCTTTTGAGGGCAAATGGAACAAGATGTGGACCATGGGAAAAGCTGACAACTGAAGAAAGGATGGTTGCTAGATGGTCCTTGTTGAACGTAAGAAGGTCACAAAGAAAGTGATGATGAGAAAGTCTCAGAGTCCCAGAGGAAATAAATGTTTGATGTCTCAGTTGTTTCTCTGTGACAGCAGTTCTCAGCAGAGAAAGTGTCTTCTCAAACTGCACTGCTGTCAAAAGTTGAAGAGAAGAGAAACATGAAATATTGACGACTGTCAATGAGAGTTTCATTCGTTCATTCATGTTGGTATTGGTCAATATTTGTGTGTTTTTAAAGTTATTGATCAGTATTCAACATTGTTGCTTCAATATTAGAATTTTTTTATAAATGTAATAATGTGTAATAATAATAATAATTTATAAATCAGAAGCATATATTTTAATGATAAATGTGAGTGTTTTTTCTGTTTTGTTCAGTATAGTGAATGTATTTAAAAAATAATACTGCTTTTTACAGATTTTCTTAAATAATTGACATTATTTATATATTTATATATATATATTTTTGTCAATATTTGTGTCAGTTCTATTTTTCAATTAATTGTACAATCAATATGATGTTTTTTTGTATAAATTTTCAATTTTGTTTAGAATTATATGGTTTTTTTTCATTATTAGTATTATTATTATGTTTTGACAAGCTTAGTGCTTTTAGTTATTATTTGTGTTTTTATTAAAATACTATATTTTTCAGTTTTTAGAGCTTTTGAAAATAATTGGTATTGGCCCAAATTCTTTCTTCTTTTTTTTTTTTCGTTCATTCAGTGAATATTACTATTTTATTATTATTTATATGACTTCACATGTTTATAAAAAATTGTATTATTTAATATCAATACAATATCAATTTAACAATATCAATATTTTTCATCAGTTTTACTATAAATCACTATTGTTGTTAATATTAGATTGTTATTAATATTGAGGTTTTTATTATTAGTATTGATCAATATTAGTTGATTACCATTAGTTTTATTTTATGATAGTTTCATCAATATTGCTGATTTACAATCAGAATATTGCTTTGAATTATTGTATCAGCCATTACAGTTTTTTTAAACGTAGTATAATCGCTTTGTTTCGGTAACTACCAGTCATCCTCCTTTTCTACATCTCTTTTCTTTCCTGATTTCACTAAAAGCGGGGTTGTTCTAGGCTGCAGCTTTTTTCATGAAGCCAAAAACATACAGATTGTATAAAAGCATCCATTGTCTCAGTTATTGGTCATAATGAGATAAAGAGAGAGTCTCAGTGTGGGATCTGGAAGTGTTTGATGAGTTTCCTCATCATGGCCCGCAGCCTCTTTTATAGGGAGTCAGTTCCATGTTTTGGAAGTCGGTGTGTGTGTGTGTGGATGTGGTAGGGCTGACCCCATTGTCCTGTATGACCCCGCTGATGTGAGTGTGTGTGGACAGGGCGGAGGGGTGCCCTTCCTGGAGTGAACTCTCTGTGGTCATTACTTCCACCCATAACCCTGGACAAGTGGCACTGACAGCCTAACAGATCAAAGCATAGGCAGACCATTCAACAGTGTGTGTGTGGTGTGTGAGGAGGGTCAGCTTTGTCTAATAAAAGTTGATGTCGAGGCAGGGAGCTTGCCAGCAGATGACATAGAGGACTTACAAAGGACAGAGTCCTCTGGCTGGCAACGCTGAGTGTTTTTGTTTTTAAGTGTCTGTGTTTATGAGCGACAGAGAGACTTGTTTGTGTGGAAGGAAAACCTTTAGTCTTTCCCTCAATCGTTTTACTCGTGCACACATGCTCACTTTCTCACTGACCTTTGTCTAAAGTTAATGTGTTTTACAGCCTTTCCACAGCTAACAGTTCACATCCGTGGCTACAGTGGGTTAAAAAGTGCTTAGACACTTAAGACACCTCAAACTGAATTTTGTTGCAAACCAAGTGGTCACATGTAAAAATGAGTGGTTGTTTGAAGTTCAAAATTTCTTTAGTGAGGTTGAAAAAACTGCATTTTATGGCTAGAATTAAAGTTAATTATTACAATTAATGTAAAATATTAAAGTAAATAAATAAATACAAATATATTATGAATCTGCTAAATATTTTATAACAAGGAAAATAACAATGTCACGGATGTCACAGGGACATCTGCTGAGCATTAAACAGTTAATATATACAACAAAATATAGAAACAATTGATCAATTTCCAATCTGTTTTGCATATTACATAATATAAAAAAAGCAAAAGCATGCATTTAATGAGGCTACAGTGCAACATCATAAGGTTTATGCTGATGGAAAGACATTATGAGTGCATTGTGAAAAAAAACAAAAAACTTTTTATGTTATAAATTGTTTCTCTTTGAGAGAAATAGCATTAAATTGAAACATTTAAGAAAAACCTAAAAACGTAAAATGTAAGTATTTTGTTGGTAAACCGATGTTCAAAGTCCAGATTTATTGTGAAATAAATGTAGCCTGGTTGATGTATTATTCATTATAATAAATATACAACATTTAAAATCAATTTTGTTTATATAAATAAGAAATATTTTAGATTGTTTATTAAATAACATTAAATATTTATTTAATAGAAAATGAAAAAAAAAAAAAAAATTGTTTAAACAAATGAAAATGTGTAAACCGTTTAAAATAAATTAATTAAAAACATAATATTAATTATAAAAATAAATAATTTCACAGAAATTGTCCGGCACATAATTGTCCTGTCACAGTAATATCTTGCATTTAAGTTATATGTAGCTTGTTTTATTTAGAAAACAAAAGTAAGATTATACCCAGGCACAGATAAAGTCTTCATATTATTTTCTGTGCTGTAAGACACCCAAGCAGAATTCTGCAACTCTCAGTGAATAAGCCACATCTTTGTTCTATAGTATCTCTCTACAGACTCGTACAGGAGTCTAAGGCTCATTTGGAGGCCCTGCGCTCTGTTTTAGCGAGATGTCATGTCTTTTCCTGTGTCCTTTGTGTGGCGCTCTGAGTTTCGAGGGGAAGACAAACACACAAATGCATCCACACACACTCGCAGGGGTGGTAGCGAGGTGATCTCATGGGGGTGGAATGATTATCTGTGCCTCTATTTGGGCTGATAAATGCCTGGATTAGTCCGCCGGGTGTGTGTGTGGGGCGGGTATGAGGGGGTCAGTGGGTTCAGGGGTAGAACTGAAGTTTGGGGGGGGGGACAGAGACGGTCCCTTGCCTCACGTTGCCCCAAACTCTCTCACTTTTTCTCCACTCACATGGGGTTTTTGGGTTGCTGTCGGGGACTTGGGAGGGGGTATGAAAAAAAACGAAGAGAGTGATGAATGAAAGACAAATGAATAACAGAAGAAAGGGATGGAGACAGACATGCTGTGAACAGATAAAGAGAGTTTAGAATCAAAAGAAAGGAAGAGAGAATGAGAAAGAGAGGTAACATATGGAAGAATGTATGAATAGGTTCTCCTGGTGGAGGTGTAAGCAAAGGAATGCCCTTATAAAGTGAGTAACAGGCTTTTGCCCTGAGGTCACACACACTTAGGCGCGTTTGATGGGACAGCGCACACACTTTCTGCACTTACAGTGGAAACACTGGGTCTGTAGAGGGAAATAAGCGTGTGCTGTTAAAGTGCATGCTGGTATGTGATTGCTGACAGGATATTTTCCGTGTAACCTACACCTGGTGGTCATATCAGCACAGACTGCACGCACGAACGCTCACTAGCGCGCTTCACGTGCGTTTGTACTAGTATGGCGATGTCTTCAAGCGTTTATAAATGCGCTTTCAGACAGTGCACCGCCATCTTGTGTTCAATCTCTGCAATGTTGATGCCCCAAAACAACAGTCACGAAGAAAACGCACGATTTAATAAGTACTGTGCTTCCTTTAACGTTTACAAACAAACCAAATGACTTTAATCAAGCATTATTTTAAAACGTACACTGAGCACGCACAGTTTCGCTGTGGATACATTGAAACAATACGTTAATTTGACAACGTTTATAAATCATCTTAAGTAGATATAATTTGAAACATTTATATAATAATGCATGTTTGAGTTTTCTGACAAAGCTTTATCGTTTTCGTTAACGATAAACAATTTAATTTGATGTTAATCGGCTAATGTTAAGGCTAATGGCAGTATGCAACTTAAGTAACGTTACCTAAACCTAAAAAGAAAGGTGTTTAAATTTTTACGTGATTAAAACTCTTATTTGACACATTTTATTGGTTAAGAAGACACTTATGCATAAGTAATATTGGAGGTTTTCTGTTCTGTTCACTAAGTTAAGTACCCAAAAGAAGTGAAGATGCCAAAGGATTTGACACAACACCTGCTGAATGGTCAAGAATGGAGATGAAAAATTGAATATTCCTTTGGCAAGGTTAGTATATTCTGGCATATTTCTGTTGCACGTATACATTTTAACTATGGGGACATATTATACAAACAGTGTGTAGGCCTGTTTTCACTGCTATAGATGTATATACATATATATATATTTGTAAAATCCAGTTCTTGAGTACTTTTATTTAACAAGAAAACATATAGGAAGTATTTATATTTCAAGTAGGCCTAAATTTTGTTTATTTGTAGGCCTACAACACGTGTACTTCATATTTGTCACGGAATCCTGAAAAAAAGAACAACAGTTTTTAGAAATAATAATAATATCAAGAAATGTGTCTTTAGCAGCAAAGTACAACATTTGCATATTAAAATTATTTCTAAAGGATCTGGGGTAATAACTGCTAAATACTCCTCTCACTCAAAATAAACTACATTTTAAAACTTTTTTAAATAGAAAAGTTAATTAGAATTTGAATGCTGTTTACAATATTACCGTTTTTCTGTATTAATTAAATCCAGCTTTGGTAAGCATGTTAGTCAGACACTTTGAGACCTGAATGACCAGACATACAACAGTTTTGCAAAAACATATGTATTTATTTCTGTCATACTCTGTAATAATTCAAAAGAAAAACATTGATACAATAAGCATACTCTTTTCATTTGTGCTCTTTTTTGACATTCTAAAATAAAAATACTAGAAAAGGTAAAGACTGCAACACTCTGAGTGCAAAAGAGACACACGCACACACACACACACACACACACACTTGGACACCAATGTGCTTGTGTTACACTCTCATAGTGCAACAAACGCGTCCACTGATTAAACTAGAGAATATTTACACACTGCAAAAACTCAAAACTGCAAAGAGATTGTGTGTGAATGAGAGCGTTGTGTATCAGCCACTATTCAAACTTTTTTTTATTTGAAAATTATCTTACATATCATCATTCTTTTTAATTATGATGTATACATACTGATTCATTTTCTTATTTTTTTATTTTTCCCCCCAACATCTAGGAAACTAAACATTTCATATATCAGAAGATCCCTTTGTATGGGTAAAATATAAGTGCACTGGAAAATTACTGCAAACGACTCTGGAGGAACAATAATTGGCTCTTTCGTGGTAGGTGGTAAAAGAACGAACCCAGAAGCATTCTCAAAGTATGCCTCAAAAACCCGTATTCTAGAACATTTCATGTTTCACGATATCTCACATTAGAATCAGAATGCATCAAAGAACATTTGCATCACAAGTGTTCTAGAACCTGTTGGGCATTGTTTCAGGTTCCCTGGGAAATCATTGTGTTGAGTGATATACACGTCTAGTACTGAGATCTGTTCTAAACTCACAAAGATTTGAATGGTTTCATATTTGCCCAGAAACCTGAAAATTCCCATTTTGGCTTTTCGTCCTTATAGCACTTAGAAACTATAAAGACACATAGTTAGATTAACCATAACACCATGATGGAATTTTGGTTTTTATGCATGCATCCCAGTTTATATACTTTGAGCTATATATAGCTGGCGAGATGAGAAAATTTGTGCATCCCAAATTATGTTTTATTGAAAATTCAAAAATACACCCCATGGATGGTTTTTCATACTATTTTTACACTTTTTAGCTTTTTAATTTTATAGTTTTAGATTTTGAATTCAGTCACAAGTTAAAAGTTCACCCCAAAATGAAAATTTGGTGACAGTTTACTTATCCTTGGCCAATTCAAGATGTAGGTGAGTTTGTTTCTTCATCATGTCATACTTGGAGAAATATAGCATTACGTCTCAGTGCCGTGAGAATGAGAGTCCGAACAGCGGATAAAAGCATCACCAAAATCTAAAAGTAATCCACACAAATGCAGTCCATCATTAAATTTCTTGTGAAATGAAAAGATGTAATTTTAACATGAAACTGTCCTCAATTCATAATAATGTTTTGGGTTTTTTTCCAATGGAAAAACTCCATCTGTTCTGATGAAGACACAAACGCATCTACAACTTGGATTGCCTGAGTACATTTTAATTTCTGGGTCAGCTGTTTCTATAATGTCATGGTACTACACAGTGTATCAATGTAATTTATTCAAAAGTACAACTTTGTGGCACACAGTGCAAGTATGCAAACTGGAATGCAGTGCATATGAAGAACACTATACAGTTACTGCCATCTACTTGTAAGTTGTAGTACTGCGTGGGGGTCTGTAGAACTTGGCACCCCTCTGTTTTTGGTCTTTAACCTTTCCCCCCTAACTACTACACTGTTGTGTACTCTCATTGTAGCGACTAGTAATGTTAGTAAGTAGGATTATTTACCTTCATTTCATTGTAAACCTTTATGACATCGTTCTACTGACCTCAAAGCCCCTCCCTAAAGTATTTTTTTTAAGTCACAGTGAACCCAGGTCTCCAAGGCAATGCTTTTTACTTGGATGCCAGCTTTGTACATGTGTATGTGGGCATGTGCTGATACAATTTTTGAAAAGTGCTTGTATTTAACGTGCATATGTACACGGTTTACATTGAAGAGTGTCTTTGTGTTGGTTTAATGTGTATTAAATAAGCGAGTTAGGATGTGTGATTGTGCGATGGGGATGGCGGTGAGGGGAGGGGAGGGGCTTCAGACAACTGGCCCCGTCTTTAGGGGTGTGGCTTGACCACACCTGAGCAGACATCAATCAGAACTTCAGCATGACATCACATCACAGTCCCGCCCACAGCAGTGCAAATAACTAGAGCACAGTGTCTCCATGGCAAAAACTGTACAGTAGAGCATAAAACCGAGTTTGTGTTGCCATTTTTAATTGGCAGATAAACATCGGCATTGGTCCCTCAAATTACCGACGGCAAAGCCAGCCGATTGCTGAATCACACCAACACCATTGCTCATTGGCTATTCCACATCTTAAAAGGGCACTGTGGATCCTCAAACCATCCACATTCTGTTTTCTAGACCCTCCGGTATGTTAAAGGGATAGTTCAGCTATAATTGTCAATTCTATCATTCTCATTTTTTCATTCCAAACATGCATGATTTTCTTGCATCTATGGAACCCAGAAGATTTTTTTTTCCCGATAATTGCTTTAACTGTGCTGTAAAAGTCAGGAAAGTCCAAAACAACATTAGATCTCATTGACTTTCATTGTTTATACAAAAGAAAGAAGTCATACAGGTTTGGAATGACATGGGTTTTCTGTATATGATGACATATGATTCTCTATTTAGGTTGAATCTCTTAATCAAGAGTGCTTGAATGCACAAGCACGGCTCTTTGATTGTGTGGTTAAGCTATGGATGGAGCCTTGATGCACAGCATCTGATCGGAGTAAATGATGGCCTCGTCTTTTCTTTCGGAGCCTTTTCAGTATGATATTGCCTGCCCTTGACTCGTGTCGCAGTGATATATGAGCATGTGAACTGACAGTATGTCTGCATAGTGCTTCATAAAAGGACGGTGTCTGTATCCGAGATATTATCTGACATGGTAGAGGACAAGATTTATGAATTTTCATCATCCAATCACTAACCACGTGCAATCCTAATGAGCATACACTAACTAACATACCCATGCTAATTTAGTACCAGTTGTGTTATGTGTATGACATTCAAGAAAGTAGTTGAACAGCACCAAATGTTAGGCTATAAAGCAGCTGATATTAGTGTGTGTTTGTGAGTTTACATTGCTCACAGTTGACTGCACCTCACAAAACAGAAAGTGCCCTTGCGGTTTATCTGACCGTACGCTCAATATCTGACCAACTGCCCGAGCTGTACTTTAATAACCCAGTTATCTCATAATCCAATCTGACCTAATATCTCAAAATCCAGCTGATCGTCTTCAAGTCCAACCCAGAAGTCATGGGGACGACAACCTGACACCTCACGATCCGACATTTAAAATACAGACACCAAAAAATATAGCATTTTCAAATAAACTCTCTATAAGAAAAACAGACAATGAACAAAGGCGCCCGTCCATGCCGTATAACCAAATGCATAGGCATTAAAAACAACGTGTTTTCTCAAATGGAATTACTGCACATATTTCACCACACATTATAGATTATTTCCCCAGACACACGGATGAGTGCCAAATATAGAAACACCCCAAAAAAAGGATATAAAATAAATAGAAATACCATTTCGAAGAGGATCTCATGGGCAAAAGTGTACTCTTTTCACTCGATCTAGATCTCATTTGGAGAGTTCCTCTTTATAAAACCGCTAATCATATTTTATATTAAGACAGTTATCTCCAATATAAAAATATCAAATATAAACGGCGATAGGAAAGCAGGGAGTTTTGATAATCCTTTACTGTGCGTAGTCCCGTCTTTCTGCTAGCTGTCAATCAACATTTGGACACGCCCCCTCAGTCTCCATGGCTGTAGTTTGCTGGTCACCGGTTTATATAGCAGTGTCCCAGAAGACAGTGGTTTGGGTGGAGTACGGAGGGGGCCCGTATTTCTTGCCCCCATTGGTCTTCTTCCAGCTGGGCAGGATGGGCATGCTGTCCTGCTTGCACAGGGCTTTGTCTGAAGGTCTCTGTCTGGCTTTTATCTCCTTGCACAGGTGACGTTTCTTCTCGATCATCTCCATCATGGTGTTGTCCCCACATGCCCAGGGCATTGGGGGCATCTAATGGGTGGCAAGGGTGAAACAATATTGGTGCATGCAGAGCTGCTTTTAATGTGTCTTTTAAGGGTGAAGGCGTTGACAGTGTTCTTAAATAATAAACGATGTGTTTAATAATTCATGGCCTCTAATAAAGTCAGTGCAGTCAGAATGTATTGCTGTTCAGTTTAATGCTCTCTCTAATACACACACACACACACACACACACACACACACACACAATATCTTAAATTGCCCATGCATCTGTACAAACACAAACTAAAACAAGTTTATAGGCAACACAAAATCTTATGGAGACACACTATAGCTCTGGTTCAATACCTAGTGAGCTGCCTACATAGGCAGCTGCCTTCTAAGACAGCATTCTAAATGTCATGTAACTAATGAGTGATTTGGGAACACTCTAGATACTGTAGGCAACTAGTCTGTGCCATACTAATAACACTTCTTATGTGAAGCACTAGTATTTAGAGTTATTGTAGTAAACTAAAACTAAAACCATAAAAACTGTTTCATTACTTAAGATATTATCTTTTTTATTTCAGCTAGTTGTCAACTTTTCTCATATTCATTTGGTTTAACTTAAATGCAAATAAAACAAAAACAGAAATAAAAACAAATAATAAAAAATGACAAAACAACACATTTCTATAGGTTTACCTGAAAATTAAGATTAAAGGAAATTAGAAAAGAATTCAAAATATTGCAAAAAAAATTGTAATTGAAATGAATTCAGTTTATTTAAGCAGAGTTTAATGTTAATATATTGCTAAGCGAACAAAGTGATAATCCAGTAAGTTTAAAAAAGTAAAATCTTTCAGTAAAATTTAGTTTTAATTACAATTTGAGTCAGTGTAGGTATTGTTAAATATTAACTAGAATTTTGAGTAATAAAAAAAGCTTAAATAAAAATAAATATTACATGAAAAACAGAAATGTTGCCTTGGCAATTTACTGAAATAAGTTAAAATAATAAAATGATTAAAACGGAAATAAAAAATAAATGGATGCTTTTTTATAGAAATATAAATAAAACGTATACAGCAAAACAAATTCAAACTGAAAATGTAAAAGCTATTTTATTTAATGTTTGTGTTTAAATCATACTAAAATAACACAGATTTGAAATTAAGGATACATGTACTATTTCCTTAAATTTAGGCTAAAACAAGGTTTAATTGGGCAGCATAGTAAAGTTCCCTAAATTGCCTGCTAGGTTTTGTAACAGAGCACATACTTCAGACATGCACACACACATACACACATATACACATACAGTACACACAAGTTTGTGCTTTTGAGAAAGGAAGCAGCAGACAGACACAGAAAGTACAGTGGAGAAGGAGAAGACATTTTGACAAGGTTTTATTTTTTGTTTTGTTTTGTTGGGGTTAGTTTTATCCCTCGATTTTTAGGTTTATTTGGGTTAGTTCAATTACAGTCGCTAACAATCAAACACACAACTGGTGAGTGAGAGTAGATTAATGAGCGATTAATTGTGTGTAGTGAGTTGTGTAACTGACTCCCCAGTCTCTGTGAAAGTGACTTTGACGTGGAAAACATAATCATTATTACAGGATTTCTGTACATAATACAATAGCTCTAAAAACCAGCTCAAATAAGGCCACACAGACAAACAGGAGAGAGAATTTGACATGTGACACTGATATAAATGCCATGTCTAGGATACATATATACACACATCAAACCGACGTTTGTTTAGATTTACCCGTTGAATAAAAAATACTGAACTTTTTATTTAAAGTGGCACTTTTTTTGTTTGAGGTCAGTGAGATTTTGATATTAGATAAGATTGCTATTTTTAAAATAACTTTTGTTATTTTGAACTTTGTATTTATCAAAGAATCCTGAAAAAAAAAAATCGTGTATTAGAATGGTTTCTAAAGGATCATGTGACACTAAAGCAATAACAGAAATAAATTACATCTAAAAAGGAAAATATAATGAAAATTTTAATAAAAATTTCTAGTCCTGGGGAATGACAAATCATAATCGCAATTAAAATAATAATTTTTTAATAATAATAATATATATGTGTGTGTACTGTATATTTATTATGTAGATATAAATACAAACACAAACAGTATATATTTTTATATGCATTAACATGCATATATTTATATTCACATAATTTACTTTATATATTTAATAAATATATAGCATTACATATTTTCTTGAATATATACATGCATTTGTGTGCATTTATATACACATAATAAATATACACAGTACAAACACATATTTTGCACACATTTTATTTTGGATGTGATTAATTACAATTAATCGCTGCCCAGCACTAAACATTTAAAAATGTTTTTACTGTATTTTTGATTAAATAAAGGCAGTCTGTTTTATTATTATTGTTGTTATTATTTCGTTTTCTTGTAGCTGTATGCATTAAAGTGTTACTTACAGAATAAGATAATTGAAATTAAATATGTAAATCATTTAACAGCCTTAATTTAGGGATTTAAGTACAAATAATTATTCTACACTTATTTATGGCCATTTTGTCCATTCTATTAATGATTTTCAAACAATCCCGAAACTCCTGGGAATATATTGAGAAAACTGATTGAAATATGTATTTCAATCATATGGCATATGCTTTGGATTGAGGCTCCATTTTTTCCAGTTTCATGGCATTAACAGCTGTGTTTGATGTCTGTACATCTGAGGAACCCGACCACAACGTCTGAAACATTGTGATAGAGACCGAACAGACTGAGGATGCTGCGGGTCGAGAGTAAAGCTGTCCGCCGCTGCTCTGAAGAGGTTCTCATGCAGATTCAGATCAGTTGAATCTTCTCTCAAGTGCTTAAACTGTCTGATGTATAAAACCCTGATTGTAGATCTCTTGGCATAAACTCGCAGAGGACAAATTAAATGTGAGAGCCTCTTCAGAGCATGATGGGAAGGCAGCCCTGATCTGGACCGAACACAAACAACACACACATAAGCATCTACATAGACAGACGATGAGCGCCGTGAGCCAAGCGAAACACGCGGCAGCGGAAGCAGCAGATCGGCAGACAGAATAGGATATACACGCAGCCGTGGGGTCAAAGATATTGCCGACAAACACCGAGACAGGAACCGAACTCCACACGCATGCCATCTTTGGCTCATTCTGAGGAATAAGGGGGTTGTACCTGGAACGGGGTCCCGCACGAATGTTCGGAGGCGTGTCTTTGGGGCGTTCCCACAGGGGACGGGACTCCTGATGTGGATGCCGAGCGACCCAGTTTACACCCGGCTTTTGCTTCTAAAATTAAAGAGAATATGTTAAAGAGCCCTATTACGGGTTTTTGAAATTGACCTTTAATGCAGTGTGTAACACAGCTCTCAGTGATGTCTCTCAAAAGAAAGATTCGACCCTGAAACATTGAAACAAGTCGTTTTTAAAACAAATATCAAGCCTGTTTATGTTGATGTCCAAATGAAACATTAGCATATTACCCGCCCACTTGTTGGTATTTTTGTGTTGCTCTGAATTAGGTGCTGCTTTTGTAGCGTTAAAAGCTCACAAACACTGCTTTAAGGGAAATCGACCAATCACCAGAGGGGTTTGGAAAAATGAATCAGTGAATGAATCATCTGGGAGTCGTTGAATGAATAAGCTAAAAATAAATGCATATTATAAGAAAACAAAGGTTTTTTTTTGACCTTTCATGTATGTCAAACTTTTGTTTAGGACCTCCAAAACCAAAAAGATACACAACCCATATTCGGAGCACTTTAAATAACTCCTTTGTTTTTTATGGATAGGACGTACCTCCGAGCATGGTCGTCGGGCTGATGGAGGAGCGGCCGAACCGACTGGGCGTGGCTGATTGTCCTGTGGGCGATTCCCAATCCTGTGATTTCGGAGAAGAGCTACGAAGGGCTCTGTCCCTGCTGTCACTTCTGCCTTTACTTTCACCTAGAAGAGAGAAAAGGAGGTAGAGTAGGTAGCATAATTCTCCAGCTCTGTGATTTTATGAGAATGATTTTGCATTTTCATGCATGAGTGCTTGAATTTGTAACAATGCTGCAATGCATATATATTATCTCTAGGTGTCACAAAAGAGACAAAACAAATTCCACACTATCCTATTGTTATTTCTACAGTATTCAGTATGCATATTATGCAAAGTGTTTAAAATTTCTGCATACATGAAATATAATAACAATATGTATAATATGATAATAGTATAATATGATAAAAGTATGCAGTAATTCCAAATTGATAAACCAGTAGCAATATTAACAGTAATTAAAAAAAAGCTAAAACATTTTAAACAAAACCTTTATTTATTAAACTTAAACATGTGCAAAAACATTTTATACACTGTAATATTCAAATAAAATCTTATATATTGAACATATAAATAAATAAAGTTAAATAGGTTCTGGTAATAAAATAAATTGACACCATATGCTATATTAAACTTATTTGTCAGCGATGTTTTATAGCATGCTACTACTTTACTAGTTCCCATACTATACTTTATATACAC
>JAUMHG010000014.1:2154667-2187918 GCA_032359395.1 Enteromius anoplus | reverse complement strand
GAACCTTCCAAATAAGGCAAAAACAGACTGTTTCATTCTAGGGTCAAATTCTAGGGTTGTAAATGGACCTGTAAAAAGGTTTCTGGGCATTTTTTCCCCTTACCTAAGCTACATACCTTCTATGTACATATCAGAGAACAATTTTAAATATTCTCTCAATGCATTCTATGGCACCTATAAGTCAATGTGAAAATTTAATTACTGCTATTAGATACTTATGCTTGTTATGGTAGGCGTTTTAGCATTTGGGACGAGCGCAATATGTCAGTAATTTAAACTTTTACATTTTTCACATTAGTTGGCTGTAATATTGTCATCTTTTAAAAGTGCTTGCCCAAATAGGGGGACTTATGGTGACCTAAAAGTATTTAAACTAATAAATTGTTATTAATACAGTATATTGAAATTCAAAATTAAACCGTGATCTAATTTATAATTCTAAATGGATCAATGGATGTGAGCTGAAATTATATCAAATTTTTCTATTCCCTCAATGACTAGTGATTTATTTAAATAATTCCGTTTTGGTGGTTAATTAACTTACACAATATATATGTAGAGAATTAAGTAACCATGCTCATTAATAAAATTCATCAATTGTTATAATAACATCATAAATCTTATAGAATATTGTATTGAACAATGAGGGGCCTTTAAGTCAGAAAAGTTGTACCTTTTGAAAAGATACAATCCTAGAGACAGTTTTTGTGCCTTTTTTCTAAGAGTGTCCTTTATTTTTCGTATGTGAGATAATTGTGTCTGTTTTATTGTTTGCAAGTCTAAAACAGAGCAAGATGAGCTGTGTGCTGCATTTTTTTAAAATGCTTCGATACTGGGGTTTGTTCAAATCCCAAAGTAAGAACAATGGTAATAGCCAACAGCATTATTTTGTGCAGTATTTACAGGGAGTCGAGGGAGTCTATCCCTAGCTGTCTGTGTGTGTGTACCTCTTGATAGCTTCCTCCTGCCGTCTCTTCTTCTGGTTTTTCTCCTGTAGGTATGTCCAGTGTGCGTGGTTGCGGACGCGGTCGCTCTCTCGGGCGATGTCAGAGGCATTCTGGATAACCAGCTCGTCATACGCCCTCAGACCACTGTCCTCCACGTACTGCAGGAAATGTGTGCACTCTTCTTCCCCTGAATCCATCCTTCAGCACAGGAGACTTCCTGGAAGACAGAAAGAGAGAAAGTGAGAGATAGACTTGTCTCACGCACATGCAATTCCGTCCTCTTGAGAGCTTGTTCTTTAAAAAAAAAAAAAAAAAAAAACATGAACCTTGGAGGTACAGGTGGGATGTATGCACACACACACACATATTCACATGTCCTCAAGGGAATATGTTATCCTTTAACACTGAAGAGCATGATTCACTGCTGGAAAAGGGCAAGAGCTAGCATATATCTACACAGCTACCTAAAATTATTGTTAATTATAATTACCTATCTATCTATCTATCTATCTATCTATCTATCTATCTATCTATCTATCTATCTATCTATCTACAGGTTTAGACTAGTATGATCAGTCAGCTTCTTAGCATCACACGCAAACAGTGGTAACATCGGGCCAAACATTATGTGCCATGTAAAAGCCTTATTTCATCCTATTGCTTTATTTTTACCATGCTTTCTAAACCACACACTGCACATAGAGATAAATGATTTTCAGCCTAGATTTGTGTGAGCGTGAGAAAGAATGTCAAATTTATTTTTACAACTCTTGTGAAGATGTCATCCAGTGTGGTGTTCTCTGTTGTATTATTCAGCATGTCTTATTATAGACTCTGATCTCAGATTGTCTCCCTCTCTATCCGTCCCTTCCTTAGTCACAATCCCACCTACACATCTGCCTTTCCTCCATTTAACATCTCTCACACATTTCTGTACACACCCATGTGAGCACACACATACACACACGCACCTGGACATGCCCATAGATGCCCTCACACTCTTACGTACACATGGGGACACACAGCTGTATTCTATAAATGGAATTTGAGAAGAAGGAACTGTGGGTTTCCAGGCAACAGTATCCTAGTGCGCTGACATAATGCAGGAAGCTGAGAACCTAATTCTGTGCTGAAGATGCATTAGTTCCGCTCTACACTAGCAGGCATGATATCCCCACCATGTGTGTGTGTGTGTGAGAGTCTCATGTAATGCCGAAAGCATGAAATGAGATATGCTTCTCCTCTTCTCTGTAGATGTATGCCCCAGATGAATCATGTTTCATCACCATTTGTGTATGTATTTTAATAAAACATCTAACACAAAGTCTCTTTTTCAGGGTGATGAGGTGGCAAGATGCCACATTTCCATTGCTGGCACTCAACCACACACACACACACACACACACACACACACACAAAATAGGTCAGCGAGACCACAGCACCACTTCAATGGATCCCGGTGAGTGGAGTTTAGCTTCCCTATTCATTACATTGCTCTGTAATTCACGGTATCCTTCACACCACACTACATTAATAGTGCCAATTCATAACTGAGGAATAGAAATTTGCAGTCGAACCCGCAAAACACACCCAACGTGAGTAGATCCAGATTCATTGAAACACAAGATAATCACTGGAGTACACTGAGAAACAATTGGATGTAGCTATTCTGACATAGCACAATGCTCATTTAAAGGGATAGTTCACCCAAAAATGAAAATTGATTTTATATATTGTTTTACTTACCATAATTTCATTTCAAACCTGATTGACTTTATTTGTTCCATAGAACTCAGAAGAAGGTATTCTTAAAGAAATACCTTCTTCCTATGTTAATTTGTGTTCCAGAGACAGATGTTAAACAGGTTTGAAATGACATGATATCAGAATTCTTAAACAGAGCATTTAACTGAAACATTGTTTAAATACCCCATTCTGTACTATTGTCAACAAAGAGGTTTAATCATGAAGGAATCTGAAGACGTAGTTGTGAATTGTGGTTAATATGCTGATTTGGATCCAGAACGATCAATTGATTATCAGTTTGACTCTGTCACACAGATGATGAACAACTGATGTACACAAGGAAAAGGATTACATTTGAAAGACATTTCATTAAAATGTTATGTCAAGTTGTATCCCATTCTATACAAATGAATCTTTAATGAATCTGAAAGATGCAGTAGGGAATTGTGGGTAATATGCTGATACTCTTGCTGTCATACAGATGATGAAGAACTGATAAGGAAGACTATGAAATGGAAATGAGACTAAGCAAAACATCTGGATGGACACACATGCACACAATAACACTCACGGTATCAGTGAATCTGCTCTCCCGGGAAACAGCTGATCTCCAGGTGTGTTCTGTGTGTGCGTTTCTCAACACCGCGCGATATCGAACCCCCCTGGGGCTGGCAGACAAGCCCGGCGACAGCGACGCAGCACGGAGGAAACACACTCTGGCGTAAGGAAGAGAAAGATGAAGGACGTGTCCATCTTTGGCGTTTCCAGAGCTCTGAAGAAAACCAAAGGTAGTGCTTCGACCCTTCTCCACCTACGGCCGCTCCTGCTGTGCTACGGCCACTGAGGCTGTCCTCTCCCCCTACCAAACGCTTCTGGAAAGATCCACACCTCCCTTTGGTGGTTGCCTCATCCACGCTGTCCCCACACACGCGTGGTGTGTGTGTGTGTGGGGTGGGCTCCGTGCGGATGCGTGTAGTATGAGCGTATTCTGGTTTAGCCGGCTGCGGTGTGTGCGCAGAGACGTTAGGCAGCTAAATGCATCGTGTCCTACAATCTCTTTGATCCGTCCTCCCCTGCTGCTGCTGCTGCCGTGGCTGCCGTCACAAGCACACACACACACACGCAGAGATGAACACAGCTCGAGTGTCAGTAGGCAAAAAGACCTGCTACAGCATCTGTCTTTTCTTTAGTTCCTCTATCCTTCTTTTTTTCTCTCTCTCTCTCTACCTTCTTTTTTGCTCTCTGATCTCCTTCCCTCCAGCCCTCACTGCTTACTCACTCTGTCCCCTGTTGATCTTCTCTCTCTCTCTCTCTCTCTCTCTCTCCAGCTCTCTCTCTTTCTCTGCATCCATCATGTCTCTCAACCAATCGTGTGGCTTGCTTAGAGCTGTCCGTGGTTCTGAAAGAAAGAGAGAGAGAGAGAGAGAGAGAGAGAGTGAGTGAGAAAGGTTGTGTGTGTGTCAATCCTCTCCTGAGGGCATGACCTCTGCTCGTACAATGTCATCACCAGGCAACTACACTGGCTCATGCAAAAAACACTCAAGAGACAGTCAGATGTGTGTATGCTGTTTTGGCATTTAAAAGTGAAATGTTAAACCGTTATACAGCATTCAAACATTTTAGTTTGGTAAAATGTTTTATATGTTTTTAAAAGAAGTAAGAACGCATTTGTTTGATCAAAAATACATTAAAACAGTAATACTGTGAAATATTATTGCCGTTTTAAAAATATGTTTTCTATTTTATTATGATTTAAAATATTCTCATGGCAGTTCGTACATATTTTAACGAGGTGGCTAATTCGTTTTTTTGTGCAAAGAAAATAAAAATAACAATTTCCTTAACCATTCTTCTCCCCGAGTTACGTCTCCCTCCATTTTGGAGTGTAATCTGCGTAATAAACGTTGTTTACGCCTATAGGAAAAGTGTGCGTATGCATTGCTTTGCGGAAAAAACAAAAGTGTTCCCATCAACTGAAGTTGACCTACTGATATCACATGGACTTTTCTGGATCTGAAATCATTTCAGCTGTGTTGCTGTCTATGGAGAGACAGATAGCTCACTGATATCATCAATAATGTCTTAAGATGGATGAAGGTCTTATGGGCCTCAAGGGTGAGTAATTAAGGACATAATTTTCATTTTAGTAAACTAACCGTTTACCTTAAAAGTTTTTAGAACATTTTCCAGCAAAAGTTGTACACTTCTAACAAATGCTTTTTGAGCTAAATTGGATGCGTTCAGTCAATAACATACCCATTGTATCTCTCCTCACCTCATTAACTCTTGCTGACTTAAACACTAGTTCAGTGAAGACAACACTTCTATGGAATATGCTCTTATAGACATTCTACTATAGAGGTGTTTGTGTATGTTGCGTAAGGATACTTTGTGTCCTCATTCTCTCATTTTTCTTCCTGTCTCCAAGACTTTCTATCTCTGTGTGTAGGTATGTGTGTTTGTTTCTGCGCATGGGATAAATATCCATCTGAGGGACTTTGTCCATCAATCACATGTAGCCCTTCTATGTTTGAACTTTGCATGCTCTACACGCACAAACACACACACACATACACATAAACAGAGGTCAGGATATGCTGATGCCTGTATTCACATACACACACATTCACAGTTTTCCTGTAGATACGATTCTCTTGTGTTCAGAACTCGCTGACATTAAGAGCTGAATAGAGATAACAGATCACATTCTTTAGCTGCTGGAGTAAAGGCTGGAGACAAAGACCGCACACGGATAAATGGAGGAGCGAGACACCCACGTTGGCTTTTCACACACACTTCTAGCTTGTGAATTCTTCAGTAGATCTGTTCAAAGAAAGACATTCCACGGTCCTGAACTTCACGTCAGCTCTTTTGAATTTTTAAGTGCACTTCCTGTAAATGTCGCTCAAGAATACTTTGTAGAGACTACTTTGTAGAGAGGCACAGGCACATACAGAAACAAATGAGATAAAGCCAAATCAGACCTGTATAGGAGTTACATGAAACTAAGAAACTGCTCAACTGAGAAATTATCCAAATCTACATATAATACATGTCAGTATTTCCCAAATATGTATGTTTTTTGCATTATGCATTACCTCAATACACACAACACGTGGCCAAAAATACATGCTATATATGTACATATATATATATATATTATACACACATTAAATATTATTAGTAATAATATTATTAATATGAATTATTATGTACAATATCTATAAAATATTAAATAAATGTAATAATTTAAGAAATATAATAATAATCAAAAAAAGTTTTATTATATCAATCATACGTGGGCCATTCTACAGAACTGTTAAAATCAAAGTTGGGAACATCTTTTTTCAGGTATTTAATATGCATGCAAATGTAATAATATCCAAGGTACACATTTCTACTAATTGTGCAGTATTTTCCGAAAGTTTTGGAATATTTTTCCTCTCCACAAACTTTTCACTACTGAAACACAGTAATATTAATAAGAACGGTTATATTGACCTTGCATATATTTATTAAAATGTTTTCAGAGTATATAACAATTATAATTTTAACAATATTTCAACTGTGATTTATGAGATTTGTTGTATTTGAATACAACAAATGAGTGTGTGTGTGTGTGTGTGTGTGTGTGTGTACAGTAGTGTACAGTAAACATTTAAAGTTGAAATGTTTTAATCCGATTCAGACGTTGACTACTGTATAGTTACAGTATATGACAAATGAATACAATGTTTTTAAAGAAATAACTAATTTTTATTGTTTATTGGTCAGTTTTTACAATTACATCCTTCTATTATAGTTACATAAAAGAGGGACCTGAGGCGTATTTAGGAAATGAAATATCAAAAAGCCTATGACTTAGGGATGGGCTCTTTTGACTTTTCCAATACCATAGCAACCACTATGAAACTGCATAGCAACAGGCCTAAAACCAGTCAGAACACCTCAGCAGCCACAAAGCAGAAACCAACACTGTAGCATTGTGATGTGCAAGTTCTGCACAGACCAGCACTTTAATTCAGAAAAAAAAAATAAGGTTGCATCTTAAAGCTGCTGTAAGCACTTTTTTTGAATAGCACACGACACATCCCTGCTGTCAGATATCGCTGAAATAGAAACCCTGAGAAATCACATTGGCTTTTATAAACGTCAAAAAAAAACCTGCTACCTGCATGTTAGCCAATCACAACACTCAAAGGTGACTCTAAGCCAATGCTGTCAGTTTAGGGCGGCGCTATCTATTTTTTTCTCAATACATTTGAAGACAGGGGAATGTGTTTGGTTCTTGATGGAAAGAACACGTCACCCTCCAAAAATACAATTATCTGACATTATTAAATCAACATGTTATTCCAAACCACCCATTGTGTGTGTTCCATGAAATAATATTATAATATGGGTTTGAAATGACTGAACATTAGAATAGCAATAATGACTTTAATAACTATTCCTATAATAAGACTGGATTTAAGATTTAAAGTCTTAGGGACACACACACATGAGACATTCTGTACCGATAGCGTGATTCAGAGCTGATTTTCTGAGGTGAGACTGAGCCAATTATAACTCCACTGAATTATTCAATCTCTCTTTCTCCAGCATACATACACCTCTCACATTTTCTCTCACATTAAAGTACATAATGTTTCAAGGTAACAAATTGTCCAAATACTTGTAGAGTGAACACACACACACATACCGTCTGAACGGTCACAATTATGCATAATTCAGTCTGTCACAAACCTCAGCAGATGTCACGCCAAGCTCAGACAGTGAGCCTCCCGCAGGGGCTTAAAGAGCTGCCACATCCATTTGGTGCTGGATTGCTGCTTCTTTAAATGAACATCCAAAGACTTCAGCCTAAACATAGACAACAAATACCAATTGTAAAAAACCATTGATTATAATACTAAGTAATACACACCCTGTCAAATACAAACACACTCACAGATGACTTACTTGATGTCTGCACCAGAAAAATTACTTAAGAGTCAGTTTATGCTCACCAAGGCTGTATATATTAATTTAATTAAAACTAAAAGCAGTATTACTACAATTAAACATATCTGTTTGCTATTTTAATGTTTTAATATTTAATTTATTATGATGGTAAAACTGAATTTTCAGCATCATTACCCTGGTCTTTAGTGTCACATGATCCTTCAGAAATCATTTTAGCATTTTAATTGGCGGCTCAAGAAGCATTTCACTATAGCATATATTATATTATAAGCATTTAAGTATTTATTGTCACTTTTGGTAAACTGAATGTATCCTTGCTTTATAAAAAAAATGTCTAATCTTATGGTATTTACCCCAGACTTTGGAATGGTTTTCAAACAAAATATTTAACAGTGTTTTTTTTTTACATTAATTTATAATAATAATAAATGTTTCTTGAGCACCAAATCAGCATTACATTGCTTTCTGATTGATCATGTGACACTAAGGAATGGAGTAATGGCTTTACCATTACAGGAATAAATTACAGTACATTTTAAAATACATTTAAATAGAAAATGGTTATTCTCAGTTTTAGTCATAATTAAAAACTAACATTTTTAATTGGAATTTTTGGTCAAATAAATCAGCCCTGGTGAACATAAGAGTATAGATATACACAGTTACAAATAATGCTGTTACTGAATATTTGAATATGATATGGCCACCTTCATGTGTTATTACTTAATTGTAATAAAACGTTTGTCTTTTTACGCTTAAAAAGGTATTTTCCTACACATGGACTGATACTGTAGATGGATGGATGGATGAATGGAGGGTTGGAACAAACAGAATCAAATACATGAATCAAAGGACCTGAAATCCCAACATACTTAAACTATAAAAAAAGTTTAATATCAATCCCCTCTTCTTCGGCACGTTTCTCAGCTCTTGTGTTTACACTACTGTAGGAATGTGGATGAATCTCAAACATTATTTAGCCATGTGTTAATCCGTTCTGTGGGGAGGATGTGTTGGTTTGTCCTCTGGCTGGTACAGCAGGAGAAGGAGTGAAGCTCCAGGACGGAGAGGGATTAGGCTATTTTCGGCTCTTATCAGCATACTTAAAATCTTTCTGCTCTGATCAGGCCGGAGTAAAACCTGAATTAGTGGTTTTATAGAAATGGCATGCTACAGCCTTTCACAAGGTCATTGCATGCAACATAAACACGCAAGAAGCTCATTGCAATTGCTGCACGTAGCCTAATATCGTGTCACATTGGAGAGCTTCTTAAGGTCATGGTCTGATTATACATTGCTAATTTAAAAGTGTATTACACAAGGACTTGTATAGATGAAACATACACGTAGGGGTCTATCGCACATAGATGATCTCATCCATTGCCGTCCATCATTCATCTTGCTCCCATTTGAACTGTGTCTTGGTCTGGGCAGCTATCTGTTCCTCAGCCGTCCTGCCCTCGTAATGAATTGTTTATGGTCAGTGCACTCTCACTGCTACAGCATGGATCATCCTAACACACACACTCTCGTGTGCTAAAGATAAAAGAGAGAGAGAGAATTCCCCCATTGATTTAGTTCTCCTCTTTCTGGACAGCACCTCAAACTGATTCGGTACAGTAATGGCATTACACAGCTCACATATTAAGATGATAAAATCATAGGCCGGTGACCTTAACTCACCCGTTGCACTGTGGGATATAAACTGTGATTGGATTGTGCATCGATCATTTTGATCAATGGTACCTTCCTCCTCAGACGCCAGAGACATCCTCTCTTCTTTCTTTCTGTTATTGTTTTAACTGTTTAACCATAAAAGCATAAAACTAAATTAAACATACACTATATCCGGCATGTGCCTTTGTGTACAGTCTTATCAATTGGCATATTTAAATGGAATGTTTGCTTTTTTAAAATCTTAGATAATGTTTAAAGCCTGTTCACACCAAACACGCTAACTATAAAGATAATGATAAAGATACAGTTCTCCAAATTAAATAATAGCACAGTTCACACCATAACTAAAATGATAAAGGCACAGAGAAATTACATCATTGGAATCATTTTCAGAAAAAAAAAATTCTCAGCAGGTGAAAGAAGCTTTTGTTTTCTTATATTTCTTATATATAAAAATATCTCTCTCTAGAAAGCGAACCAATCAAAGCTTATTCTCTCATGAATCTTTAAAATGAAATGCAAAAAAATTCAAGTTTGTTAATACACAATGAGGATCAAACAATTACAAAGTAATTATTCAAGTTTTAAATAGTTTTTTCATCATGTTTTTATTATGTGCTTTTTTTAATTTTTATTCATTTTAGCGGGCCTACTTCAAACTACTACTTGAACTTATTTAAGTTAGCAGCAAAGGCAACATTTCTAATTTATATAAGTTAAAATTCATATTTAATTTTCTTTCATATTTAGTGAACGAAAATAATATTTAATCGTTTTAGTTTTAGTTAACACTAACAGCGCTGTCAAGGTTTATGCACAGTGTGAAAAGCCTATAAGTGTCACATTTTAAAGGCTTTATGTTTCTCCGTGCCGTATATATTTTTAGCTTTGTGATTCCAGAACTTTAGCTGAACTTCATTTCGACCCTCAAAACCAATGGAGGGAACGCTTTGATAATTCATTAGTGTGAAAATTGTTCTCTGATACCGCTCACACTGCTCAGAAGATAATAGTCACTTGGGAATATTAGAAAACGTAAGGTTTTTGCACCGACTAAATCAAAGGGACACAGAAGTGCAGCTGTGGACTCGAGAAGGCTGAACAGAAGTTTCTTGAAAAATTTATTATGTGTGCATCAGATTTCTATTAGCGGAATATACATCTACCTTCCCAAAGGGGATTCTCAACCACTTTTTAATGCACAGTCTTTATTTAAAGAGGGAGAGAAAGAGACAGAAAGCGATTACTCTAATCCATTCAAACACTTCTCTTGCTCACAGTAGACCTTTTAGCCCTTTTCGTTTCTCCTACCGATCGCATTTTTAATCTTTGTTCAGACAGTCTGTCAAAGGGTCGGTCATCCTCATGAGTAACAGAACCTATTATTCTAAGGAAAAGAAATATGTTTTGCATAATTGTCGATGTGGGTAATGAGATAAGACTAAAGACCAGGAAGTAATCAGTTTACAGACTAACGATTGGAGTGTAAGTGGATCTCGTGAGACAGCTGCAGCAGGCTTAGTGTCTCCGAGTCAGATTCTGTTTGCTCAATACTGGTGTCTTCACTCTGGCAGATGCATTAAACCACAGTATGTCCATTTGTTTAACATGGCCCGAGGCTCCGACAAGAGACGCCTGAGCAAAATGGCTCATTATGATGTTGCCCAAATGCTGCCACCAGCATTAGGAGATGTTTTGCTTCTACAGTACCTTACTTGATATGCTATGACCATAGAGCATTTCTCCAGGGAATTAATGGCACAGAATTGGCCCTGGTTATATGTACTGACACAGAGGTCATGAATCACCCTTGACCTCCATATGCCTCTTCTGTCAAAGCCAACCCTTTATTCGCCCATCCCCCTGTTAGCTTTTATATTTTAAAATGTCCATATTGTGGGAATTATATTTTCTCATTATGTAAATGGTGGGGGGACATTGGGCCCTAAGGATATTGGCATTACTTTAGCATAATATGTATGGACAATCTTTTAAACTCATAAAGCTTGCCAACCAAATAATCCATTTATGTAGCATGCAGCTGTAACATTTTACTGAAATTTGACCGGCATCTTAAAGTAAAACATAAATAAAAATAAAAATGTTCAGTCGTTTAATTGACTAAAAGTAAAGCCTATCTATTATGAATTATTGTCCCCAAACACATTTTTTAAACTATATAAAATAAGGAAAGTTAGGTTTACAGAACCTTTTTAACAGGTTTTTTTAGGGTAATAAAAATGACGTTCCTCACTCTCTTTATTTCATATAAAGGTAACCTACATTTTCAAATATGCTATGACAGCTTGGCTACTAACGCTACAGTTAGTTGTGTGCTACTATAGTAAAATCATGGTAAACTAGGGCAAGGGAATATCCTGACTAGAAAGATATTAAGACCAGCTTTTTTTTCTTTGCTGCGGCTCAGAAGGGAACCGCTATGACGTTAATGCCACTCCGTTATGATGCTGTTATGAGAGGATGCGGTTTCCGTTGTGACGGATTAACTACAAATCCGCGAGCAAAGCGCCAGCTTCTGTGAAGGAAAACCTGCGCGCTCGCGCGCTTTGCTGGTTGCTTCCAGCTGTGGTTGCCATGGAAACGTAACTTCTCCCAATCCTCAGTTATTATCTTGTCCATCAGTGGGAAGGGTAGGGAGTGGATGATACTTGAATGTTGCAAAAAAAAGGTGAATTAAGCCACCAAATTCGGCCATGACGTGAGAAAGAAAATGACTTTTTAATATTGCTTTCGAAAAGAGAAACATTTGTCAGATCTTTTTTTGGGTCGATTCTTTTAAATGAGTCTGTTCGCGTTTCACAAAATCAGTCGGAACTTTACTCATTCATTTTCCGAACGAGTTCAATGAGCCGAACTATTAGAAAGAACCGATTCTTCAGTCCGAGTTTTGGATTAATGCGCATGCGCAATGACTAGGCGACCGTGGCCTGCGTTAGCGAGGTTTTCATCGACCGAGATTCGGGTAAAGTGTATAACTTTTAACCTAACGTTAGTTAATATAGCTTTAATACTAATAATACATGGTTCTAGCGAGTAACTGTTACGTTGAATTAAATGTAATAGTTTAACGGGAGTGTACGTTCACGATGTTGCAACCTTTGACCTAACCTGAGGCGAGGCGATGGATTAGCCAACACTGTTTTATTAGATTCCGTTTTAGTTTGTTGTTTTGGCTGTAGTCATTCTATGTGCTTTGAAATAACTGATGTTTCAAGGTGTATTCATTTTTTATTTTTACAGATGGTTTATAGAGCAGAACTCATGGCCCAGTATTAAAGTTACCACTTTTCGTTTCAAGAAAGACAGACAGGTCAGTGCCATTAACTCATATTTTGCTATCCATGCACGTACATGCATGTACATCTTATCTTCTGCATATATACTAGTTTTCCCCCCACGTGGTGAGTTTGTCATCTTTATGCCTAGACCTTAACCAAAGCTAAATAAATGCTGAGTGTTTTGTGAAGTTGTGTCGCCATCCAGTGACCAAATATAGTAACTGCAACAAGAGGTTTTAAAATTGAAAAGGCAAGTAGTGTGTGTATATAAATATTGATAGATAGATTAAATAGGCCAAAATTTTGACATTTCACGCTTGACACCCGTTAATTAGTTCACTCATTTTCATGTATAGTCTGCACTGTAACGTTTCATATGAGAAAATGTTTTATTGTGTGAAGTTTTAAATCCTCTTATAAGAATGATTTGATACGAAACCAAAATGATTGCGCTTGTTCCCGCCCGGTTTCGAACCGAGGACCTTTCGCGTGTTAGGCGAACGTGATAACCACTACACTACGGGAACTGAGCTGCACGCTGGCAGGAAGTGATGTCATTTGAAACAGTGAAGAATGACTGGAATGGTACTTTCACTTTCAACCATTACAACCGTTACACGCCATTATTTTAGTATGTGGCAATACCCAAACTGTGTAATATGTCAGGATTCTGTATAGTTATGTTATGTAAAATGTCATTGTTGAAACTCTTATGGCGCAATTCACGCAACTTCAACTGTTAATGCAAATATACAGTACAGTTTTAAAAAGAAAGATTGGTCTTATCTGAATTTAAAAAATGGCTAGTTGGTTAAAGTGGTTTTTAAGACGGTCTTTACACACTTGCTATGTTTTTCCAACTGGCCTTAGACCTAAGTCATTAAAGTAGAATAATAGGATGATTGAATACAGAACAAAATGTGTCAGAGATTTTTATTGAAGTGTAATCAATGTCAATGTAGCTAATGTTAGTTATGTGTCAAGTTATTCTTCTATTAAAATCATGCACCTGTGTGCCTGCATGAAAAGGCCTGAAATAAACAAAACAAAGTAAATATGAAGGGACCCTTCTTTAGGATTGTAATATCAGTTGACCTGGGGTGCGTTTCCCAAAAGCAACCTTGGTCGCAAGTTCCGTCGTTACCAATACAATTCAATGGAACTAATGATCATCGTTAGCTAAGGATGCTTTTGGGAAACGTACGCCTAATCGATTGCATCTAAAATATTTTAAAATGTAAAACAGAGCTATTCTCAAAGGTTCTCAGGCTAACATTCTGATAAGGCTCCCTTAAAGTTACGAGCAAATGTTCTTCCAGTAACATGAATAAAATAAAATAATCATGAACACAAAACATGGGAACAAAAGCATTATAAATGAATGAACTCGATATACATTGTTTTTCCTGTAATATTTTACTTGGACGTTTGTCTAACATGTTTTCGTGATGTTTGCAAATAAAATAGACATTTGTATAACTAAGAAACTTTCACTGAAAACATTAGGAAAACGTTTTTAGAACATAGTTTTGGTTAGCTGGCTATCACTACCTTACTTATCACTAACTTGAGGATGTAACTACTCTGAGAAAGTGTTGATCGATTTTGACATGTGAATTAAGTTCCTACATTTGTCTTAGCTTTATTTGCTCCTGTAGAAAGAACCACACAACCGGGAATTGCCGCGCATCGCAGCTGTCCATTTTTACTGGAATCTGTGATAAATAATTCTGTTCGACTGTCCCGATTGATTACTCGTCAAGACTCTTCACGCTGGAGCCCGTGGGAATGGATGAGCATGGTGTTTATGTGCTTTAGGATAAACGACTGCCTATAAAGCTGGCAAGACCGCTCTCAGGGCCATAAATACGTCCACAGATTGTCTCGAGAGCGCATCGTAATCTTTGCTGATAGTCAGTTGCCGGGAAGAGGAGCTGCAAGCAGACGATTCTCCTCCAATAGATGTCAATCAAACTATGGTCTTGCAGGGATGCCAGACTTGATATTGCTTCAATTCCTTCTCTTTCAAGAAGCAGCTTACTTATAACCTAATATGAAAAGTTACAAAAGTCATGAACGAACGCAAAAGAAATAGCGTTTCATATTCATCTGTCATGACTTCTGTCACTAGATGGCGGTAAAACTCCAATAATAATTCGCGTACCACCATGCATATCCAAGAGGCTGTGTGGTTTGAACTCACTCGTTGCATAACGGGACAATGCACCTCATTCATTCTGTGGTAAATGTTTAAGTTCCAAGCATTTTTTATTGTGTTGGGAAAAAATGTCATGTACTTCTGTGCAAACGCTTGCATTTTATTAAAATATTGTACCTCAGATAGCAATCTTAAAACGTCTAAGAAAAGTATTTTTGTTGTGGTTTTCTTTTAAGCTGAAGATTTATGATTCTGTTGTTGATGCTTTTGTTTCATTACAAAAACTTTATGTAGCCTATTATTAGATCGATATCTGTTTATAGAATCATTGTTATTCCCCGACTATAGCTACATGAAAGCATTATTTCAGTAGCATAAACTTGATGTTTATATTAATTTGAAATATTGTTTCAGATTGATGCATGATGTTTTACAACACTAATGATTTTTTAAAGGGACATATAATTATCATTTCAGTAATTAGATCAACATTTAAATAATTCGATATTTATTGTTTGCTTGGTTAGATTGCCATTAACACTGTTTTTGTTTGGTAGCTGCAAGAGACATAAAGGATTTGACATTTTCTGACTGCACGAGCTTTTTCAGCCTTCGATTTCCCGCGAGCGCTCGGTAGGGCATAAAATTCAGTCTTGGCTGTGCAACAAGCACTTCAATTACTAAATACCCTTTCACTCAAAAGAAGCGATACACAACATATGAATGAATCTGATTTATTATGGGATAGCGATGGATTTTTATGACTGACGAGCAGGCGTGCTAGATCAGCACAATGTCTTTCCCCACAGCGGAGTTTAATGAGAGAGTTTTTCACTGTTGCCCAACGATCAGCGTCTTGTGGCTTGGGTCTCGTTTTACTCACAGATTTTTTTCAGTGCTTGTTTAACGTCCTCTAGCACGACATATCCAGCGTGTTTCTGGGCAGCTTTTTACTTTTCTGCTTTGTAGACAATTGTCTTGACTATCGCTTCCAATTATTACCTGCAAAAATGAGATCGGATAAATCACAATATCCAGTTGCTGTTCTAGAGATGTGATCAAAAGTACTCAAGGAAATTAGAGTACCTTTGTTTGACATTGTTAGACGTTTGCTAATGCGATTCGATTGGCTCGGTTTCTCCGGTTATGTGCCATTTTCATAAATAAACTCGTTAACTCTGATACTTTTAAAACCATTTAAGCCTGACGTGATGTTATTAACGTTTTTTTTATTAAAGCCATTTTCAGTCGCCATTGATTTCACAGTAATCATACATTGTTGTTGTTGGACATGGAGCTCCACCGCAGATGTGTAAATACTGCTCGCCAAGCAAAGCCTCAACCTATATATTTTCTGCAGTATGCGAATTATGCAGTAACTTGCAGGGGGATCCACATCTGTAAAGGAATTAGAATAGGAAATTTTCGTTGCAATCTGGTGTGGTCTCGAGCAACCCTTTTTTTGGCGTCTCTAGCACTCTTTTTAAATAAACACTTATATTCTGTGACATATTTGTGAATGTGTTGATATATGAGTCCAGTGATGTCATTGACGGCGCTATGATGATTCGAACAAAAAGTGTTTTAATGTTCTACTGTTGCTATAGTTACCGCCTATGCGGGATTCCTGTACCGCGCTCACTAACTTGGGATTTCACTTTTAAAGTATTTAAACGACAGTTAAAACTCATTTGTAAAAAAATAAATAAATAATAATAATAATAATAATTGGCCTACTTGTTTAATAGCTTCACATAATCGAGAATGCATCAATTCACAGTGTGCCAACTATCAGTACTAAGGTAAAAATAAATAAAAGAAGCGATGTTTGCTGCCGCCTGTTCTACCCACTCTCTCTGCCGTGAAGTCTGTGGTTACGGAATGTTTCCGCTCGTTTGAAGCGGAGAGGCTGGGCAGAGGGAATCGTTGGCAGAGTCTCCGCGGATGTGAAGAATGCGCCCGTGTTCGCTCGCTCTCCCGTTACGCGCGTCTCCTCAGAGGGGCAGTGCTCACTGGGGCACCGCTGCTTTTTCTTCCTTCTGCTGCCTGCCTGCTTGCTATTTTTCCCCGCATAATATTTTCTGCCAAACCAACAAGCATTATGATTTGCTGAGTTAAATAATGCCGTTAATCGATGCCAATATAATTATATTAATTAAATAACCGGGGTAAATCTGTTTTTATGGTCGTAAAAACTGGATTAATATCATTCTTACCCTTCTGACAGTGCTCAGCATATTTTTCTCAGCATCATTCTTTTCATGGTTTCTCTTTTGATCAATTAAAGCAGGCCTATGTTAAATATCTCTCAATTCTTAATAATTAATAATAATTATTCTATATTATTATTATTAATAATAATTCGAACATTGCTTTTCTTTTAATAGCTGTTTTTAAAGTTAATTTTAAAATTTTAAAGTAGCATTTCAGTTACCAAAGGGCATCGCTATTGACCACTCTATTATAATCACAGACATTATATAAAATAATTCAGCCTATTTCACACGCTCCAGTATCTGCACTGTTTTGATTTCGAATTTGAGGAGCAGCCGACAGGATGTAGCATTGATAAATATCCCTGTTGATCACTTGATTGATTACCTCGCGCAAAGGTCACGCGGGCGCGCGGTAATTTCCTTGTGCCCGCGGCTCCCATTTCACTTTCAGTCTGGCGTAAGAGCCCCCGACTTTACAAATTATGTTTTTATTTTAACCCTTCCTTTCGCTCTTTAACGTAGCCGAATCTCGCCAACGACCTCTGTGCGCTGTACATCAAACGACAGAAGAGGGCAAACCTTTAATTAGGTTGGAGTATTAATCATAGAAGGTAAACTGTATCCTCTCTTCTAATAATTTAGCCGCATTTCCAAAAGGGTTCTGGCCTCAATTAATTTTCAATAATTACAGCCCACGGGGTCTTGACTGATCCTCACACCAGTGCGCCAGCTATACGCCGTCTTTGGCCGACGGGGTCAGAGTATCATCATAAAATATACTGTGAATAATAAGGACGTGAGAAATTGCGAATGGATATAACTGGGTTGATGTAAACTAATGCCAACCCACAAAACAAAGGAGGACTGCACTCCATTCTGTCTCTCTGTTTGTCTTCTGCTTGTTCCATGTCATGGAGAGAAGTTGCATTGGGTCGATGTGCTTGTTCTCTAACGCTTACTTGTATTGTTTGTGTCTTCTGCAACATTTGAAGACTTTGTTTGAATCGAAACGTTCCCGTTATCAAATCTGAATACCATTATTTATTTTGATTTGTATTTGTGCATTTTAGCTGAGTTCAAATGATAGACTATGCCCAATAAGCTAAATAATGACACATTAATATGATCGCTGACATTTTTGATAATTATGAGTTGCAATTTGTCAAAACGTTGGATGACGTTTCTGTTTTTGTTATTTCAAGAACCTCTTTGTTTTCTGTTGACTAGTGTTGTATTTGTAAGTGCTGGTCAGCTCGTGGCTCAGAGAGGCGTGGACGGCAGCTGATGTTTGTTCTGCACCATTCATTTTTATGCAGAGTGATGTAAGATTAATTGGATCCGTTTTAGAAATACTTAGCAATCAATACCGCCAGTGAGAGGAAAGGGACCCTTTTAAAGGTTCATGGGCAAGGTCAACATGATGTCACGCGCTTCTAATTAATGGACAATTAACTTAATGGCCCAAGAGTTCCCCAAATTCTCACCCGTTTTAAAAACCAATAATAATAGAAAATAAAAAGACATAAAATATAGCTAATATATTCGTTACATAAAGGAGAATCATAAATCAAGAACAAATCAGCTAAATGCCTGGATCTAATTTTCCATACTGTACTTAATTTGAGCATTGCTGGGCATCTCCAAAAATGTGTCCCAAAGGTATCAGAGATGCGTTTTTTAATTTGTTTTTTAATGAACACGCTATACTTCAACATTTGTGTCCATGTCATATGAATACAGTCGGGCTACATGAATTAAAAGCAAGCCCAACTTTGCAGATTTATATTTGTCAGTGCCGCATGCAAGAAAAAAATATTCAACGGGCTGCCCTCGGTACCGACTGCCCACGCGCCTGGCTGAGGGAGGGGGAGAGAAGTAAAAGTTTATCATTTTCATAAATTCATAAGGATGGTCAAATCTCAATTAAACAACATAAAACGTTTAATGAAACCGTTTTGCAATAGTCATTTACCCGAACAGTGATTAATGCGTCTTCATTTAAGACACAAAGACCGGGCGCCTTGGACGCTCGAGACTGCTTCATTATAATTAATGTCTCCGGTTCCTCGTGCACCCGGAGGTCGCGAATAGCTCCGTCCCGCGCCCACTGATCTCTGAAGATCTGACACGAGAGGGATCTCGCTGGCTATTGCAGTCTGACAAGATCTGTAATACTTGGGTGATGAATCGTTCCAAACTTTTTTGACGATGCTGGCAGCTCGGGGGTGTGCGCATGTGCGAAGGTGTCCAAACTGACAATGCTGGAGAGATAGTGCGTCTGGGATTGAGAATCATAGAGAAAAAGGACAGAGGAAAAAAGAAAAAGGAGGAAAACATTCGAGAAAAAATCCAACAAACCCACGCCGAGAGACGGGCATCATGAGGTCCAAAGGCAGGGCAAGGAAACTGACCACTGGTAGGTGCAACATCTCCTTTTTAGCCCTTTTCAACTGCCATCTTGTCCATGTGCATGATGCATAGAAGAATTTTAGTCACTAAACAGTTACAGTCAGCTGCAGAGCCCGGCGGTTTCAGTCGCTTGTAAGAGTTGAAGACGAGCTAAACGCGAACCGCGGCGCGCGGTCGGACATCGCAAACCTAGCTTCGAAACTGGCATAAAAGTTGAGCGTGCCGCGCAAAGTTTTTAACTATAGCACGCTGTACTCGCGTTTTCTATTCAAGCCCCGAGCGCCCCCGGAGTTCGATAAAACAACATCGTTCGTGCATGTTTCTACGGCTCCGGTCACATCAATTTGCAGCCGCGACTTTGAAAAGACAGCTTCGCCTATAGTCGACAACAGAAAGCAGCTGCGGAGGCACGCTTTTAAATGCAAACAGGTAGCTTACAGCTGATCTTACGGCAGGCAATCCAATGAAATGCATATATGCTAGATTAATAGGACTGTGGTTAAAAAGTGCTTTGAAGTATTTTGATATGTGGACATTAATATCCTACCCTTTTTTCTTGGGTAATTGTCGATTCTGCTTGTGCAACAAGTGATCAAATCCCGTTATGATTTTTGTTCCGGTATGAACAGCCCGGAGAAATGTTTTTGTTTGTTATGGCCCTCTAAACGGTCGACTGTAATCTTAGCTTTTGATTACGGGTTGCCTTAGGCGCTTGTTTGAGTTGACGTTCAATGCATGCGTTCAATGCCACGCCACAACACAAGCTCAAACGCCGAAACTTAACATCAAGTGGTTAGTGGAAAGTTGTCCCCTCCTCAATGGATTTATTCGGAACGAATGCATTTCGCTCAGGTCTGTGAATAATTCGGCCCCCTCGTGCGCAGTAGGCTGCTGACTATCTGATTTGAGCAATTTTTCTCTTTTTTTGCTGTTTTCCAATAAACTCTCATTGTGGTCCTCGCCACGAAAATCCATCTAAATATTTCACAGTGTTTAAAAGCGTTTTATACTCTCGGGGCAGAGCTAAAAGTTATTTACTATAATAAATTACTTTTCTATAATAAACTAGAGAAGTTAAAAAGAAGAAAAAAACCTTTTTTCTTGGGTAATTGTCGATTCTGCTTGTGCAACAAGTGATCAAATCCCGTTTTTTTTTTTTATTTAAGTAATGGACTGTGACAGCTGGTCAACAACTTGTTGACTACATGTGTGAAGGTAACAAAAGAGGCAATGAAAACAAAGTAAAGGATCATTTTGCTCTTGAATTATTGTTTCCTTTCCTGTCGACAGCACCATGATGAGCTAGACACTGCGCGCGCTCCGTCTGGACAGAGACAGGGGTCGTGCGGGTCTTATCCGTTCAATAAACTACCTCTCGAGCCCTATGCCCTGCCATTGTACAGTGAGAGGAATATTTCTGCGCACAGCAGCAAGTTGTCAAACACGCTCACGTGCACACGCGGTCTTGTCCACATATATCTATACATCTAGACCAACGCAATTTCACTTTTGTGTTTTCCTGTTGTTGAAGGTAGGGTCAGTCATCACTTTTTGTAGGATTGCCACAAGTATAAGAAATTGCATTATTCAAGAGAGACTTTAAAAAAAAAAAAGTATATAATACTGATGTCATTTAATAGATAACCATGGACTTCACCGCGCCGTTGTTTTGTCATTTTCCTCTAGAACACGTCTTTTCTGTTGTTTTAAACTCGTTTTTAGACTTCAGGGTTTTATTAATGACACCCGAAAGCCAAATTGAGTAGGCTAGTAGCTTCACGTACTATTTGTAGCATAATTATGTTTACACAAATGAACAATTTTCATTTTTATTTTTGGTTGTTCACAACTCTTGGCCAAGTCGAGATATATTCGCTAAGATTGTTACAAACCTCCCCCCTCTGGCGTTATTATTTAGGCTACTATCTGAGAATAGCGGGATAATTGTCGAGGGGTGTATTTAAAGATTATTATTTACCCAAGATGTAAGAAGAAGATTTCCACCTATTAAGTGAAAGGGAGAGAATGTTCTGGACCGCGCGGGTCCCGCGAGACACTGGCCTCTCTGGCCTCGCGCCAGCCCTGCACTATGTCAACATTGAATATTTAAATTCCCAGACTCCTCATAACGGGGCCCGTCTGCCGGTAAAAGCGCGTTAGTCTGAGTAGCT
This sequence comes from Enteromius anoplus, assembly GCA_032359395.1. Classification (NCBI taxonomy): domain Eukaryota; kingdom Metazoa; phylum Chordata; class Actinopteri; order Cypriniformes; family Cyprinidae; genus Enteromius; species Enteromius anoplus. The sequence goes on along the minus strand of JAUMHG010000014.1, from coordinate 2,166,330 downwards.
GCGGACTCGGTTTCCTTGGAGGGGAAAAAAAGGAAAAAGTAATCTCCTCTCCGTGTGGCCTCTGCCGCGCGCGCTCACCGCACATCACTCTGGCTGCACGCGCTCGCACTCGCACTGATATGTGTGAGTGCTGGAAAGGTAATAAAAATCGGTCGTTTAGCTGGTGTGTGTGCACGACATGTTTTGTGGATTTGGCCAGCGGTGCCGGACATTTCACCTGCGGGTCCAACAGTCTTAAATTGTCTATAATGTTTTAACACGCCGTGCCAAGTGTCCTATATCCCTCAGCATGATGTTGCAGGTTTACTATGAATGGGGTAAAATTACACCTCATGAACGGGAATAATAACCTTGACCTGCCAGAAATCAGTCCGTGCTGTTGGGTGAAACCACCAATGACATTGACGGATCTTGACATTTTTAATTCCACTTTTTATTACTTAGCGTCGTACACTTTCAAGTCTGCCAAATTTACCTTGTCTGATTGTTTTAATGAAAACGGGTTCATTGCTCATTATATACCAGGTGATGAATAAGATTATAACTGTGTTGTCATCGTGCAGAGTAGCAGTAAAGTATAACGTCCAAGTGCAAATAAACAGATTACGCTTGCAACTGAGATAGAAATGTCAATCAGGTGCGAGGGACAGTAATGTACTTTCAGACAATATTTACGTGTACATTAATTTTTGTAAAAGATGCATATAAGGGACAATATATAAAGTAATAATATTACATATATTAGAGGGTGTATAGAAATAATAAACAGCTACTAATAGGCCTGTATTATTTACAGTTGAATATAAGAATGATTGATATTCAAGTACTGATTTCAACTGTTGAACCTTGAAGGTTGGTCAGGTTTAGTTTTTTAAGCGCAGTCGTGTGAAATTGTGAAATTACAGAATTTTCGATGAATTCATTAGTATTTCCCCCTCTCTCACTGAGGCCTAACTATCTGATTTCTCTTTTGATGATAACTGCATTTGATAAGCTGCACATGTTCAGCAAGACTTTTGATTGTCCCTTTGTCCCATTCGGCGTCTTCGACGGCTCCATCAGTTCCACGCCACGACTTTTGTTTTGACTTTGATGTGACTCACTTCACCGTGAAAGTGTCCAAACAACGGAAAATCAACTCGACGCCGAGAAAGGGAAAAAAAGAGACGGGGCTCCAAATTTAACAATGTGACATTCCGCGTGAGTGAAGCGCGTGAGAATAAGCGTGCATTCTCTCCACTTCTTCTCAGACACGGGCGCGCGATAGATTCTGCATTGTGCAATGGGCCGTGCTGCTGCGTCCCGCGTCCGCCGCCCCCAGGGCTGATTATAGAGCCCATTCAGAACTGGGTGAACGGATCGGGCTATTTAAAAAGGTGAGCGCGAACCGTATTAAACGCTCGTTCGTTTGCCTGACGCTAAATCTGAGAACTCGGTGGAAATAAAAAATGTCCATGCTTCATGGACAGTGAACCGTGTCCGGCCAAAACATTTTTCAGACTCACTGGGGATGGAAGAAAGCAAGAAAAATGTTGATATTGTCTTCACTTCTCAGACAGTTAAAAAAAGTGAAAATCTACAGTGTTAACGTCTCAGTTTTTACCTCTTGAGTAAATATTTACTTTTCTTCTCTCTCTCTTCCCTGGCATGATATACTACAAAGTTTTTAGTTGAGTTCCTGGGATTGTAATGCTTTCCCTTGGAGAATTCCTGTGCCTCTTTTCAGCTTCCATGCGTGCATGTCCACTTTGAAAAGATCAGTAAGTCTAAAACTGAAGACTTTTGTTTTAGAAACAAAGTCCAAGTGACCGATGAGTTAATTACGAGTAAAACAGTGGGCCGTGATGGGGTCAGTTGGAAGCAAGGCCAGCGTTCTCAGGCGTTGAGCGTGTGCATCTGCTTAAAATGGAGAGAGTTGCAGGCCACTGTGTGGTTTTGATCATGATTGATCACATGTTCTCAAAGGATTGATTGATTAGCCAGAAGCTGCTGAGTTTAGCCGAAAGGTCTGCTTATGTCCTGGGAAATTATCCTCTTGTCTGTTTGTGCAAGATTTCATCTGAGTTAAAAAAAGAGGAGATGAGGGAAGAGATATGTTTATGATGTATATATGATTCTTTGAATTGTGCGTCAGAGTGTCCCATAGGCTCCAAAAAAAAAGAGGTGGTTTCCTTGTATATGTTAGGAGAGGAAGGAGTGGATGTAGGTGACAATAACACACCCTCATCCATCAGCACTCTTATAATACCACTACTTTCTCTCCTTCTCTTTCTTTCTTTCTTTCTCTCTCTTTCCCTCCCTAATGACTCAACGAGTGTCTGCGTCTGCCTGAAGTGAATTGAAATGGCCGGGTCAATGGTTTATTTATCTTGTGCTCTGATTGGTCAGGGGTCAGGTCATATGGATGTTTATTTGGAGATTTGATTGGTGTGACTGATGGCTGTGTTTGTGTTCCACAGGGAATTATGGGGGTTGTTGTTCTGTACGTCCAGTCACTTTTTATCCCCGGGCGACAGGTCCTGAATCAGTCTTCCAAAGCTCTGTCTTGACTGAAGTCAGCAGGAACCACAAACGGAGCGCAGGCATCAGGCCAGTCAAGTAATAAGTCAGTGTGTCAAGCCCACACCCCCGAAACCATCAGATGTCACTGTTTGACTGGTCTTGACTCATCTTTACTTAGAGAGGAAGCATCATTCAAGTTTATTTGCTCTGTTCACTAGTTTATATGAGACTTTTACTTATATGTCTAAAAAGTACTCTCACTGAAATTTTAAAACTTGATGTAAATTATAGTGAAAACGCTGCACGAGTGAAGTCAACATGCAGATTTAAATTCTAGTTTGTTAGCCTTTTTTGTATCTAAAATGTTTCTCTATAACCTCCGTCTAAAGAAACAACATTGCCGCTTTACATCAGAGTGATCATATATGAGACTAGTACACATGAATGCCACCACAATGTCATAATTACTGGCGAGCTAACTTGGTGTTTTCTTTGAGCCCCTTTGTTGGGGGCGTTTAATTAAAGAATCACAGCGGAAGCAAATTAAGGTATTGGTCATTAATTACGCTTTAATTGTGAAGGGTGACTGTACAACCATGTATGTATGTCTTTTTTTTTTTTTTTGAGTTAAAGCACCCAAGGTTTGCGAGGAGATGAATATTACATCTCCCATCATTCTGTGATCTAATGTTTTTTATTTTGGTATTGGGCTGAAAGTGTCCTGCTTTTTTGAATGAATGAAATATGACATTTTAAATATGAAACATGAAAACAAATGATTGTGGGTTACGAGAAGCCTTGCTTGTCTTTGACATTGCTTTTTACCCTGGTCAAGAATTAATATAATACTTTCAGGTTTTGATGTTTCACACAGTTTTTTACAGTTTAAGTGTCATTTATTAGACAAACACCACACCAATGTTTTTACATCTTGCGTCTTGGTTGCATTTGTGCATCAGTTGAACTTGTTTTTTATCTTAATTTATCATCCAGTTAATTTTGAATTTCCTCAAATGTGGTTAAAAATACAGCACATCATACAGTCCTGACCATGCAACGCTCATGAATATGTAATGTTTGTTATTGTATGAACCAAGGAACAGCAGTTTTAGACCTGCAGAGCAGGTTTTTGTAACTGAGGGTCGAAAGTTCAAGTGTTTAAATGCAAACTGACAACTGTGCAACATCATTTTAATTCATTTTAATGTGCAACAACACTTTAATAAATCATTTTATATGCAGTTTCAAAAGACAAGTAAACCTAGGTCAAATGCTGTGTGAAAAGACAGAAGTACTGTATGAGCTGTCTTTACAGATCTACAATTGCATTGTAACTTGATTTTTAATTGTATAATGCACAATGCTCATCTCCTCCCTTCTCATTGGAGCTGAAGGTCACCCTACAGAACCAGCAGAAGGTCATTGTGAAGTTTACGTCCTTAAAGTGCTATAGATTAAGTGGAGATCTGTCTCAACCGGCATGAACAAGTTCCTATAATGTGGTTTGTGCAGGAAGAAGCAGGTCGGTCATTAGCAGATTCAGTCAGTGGTGCCAGGCGGTCTTCAGGGGTGTGTTCTCTATGAGTTAAATGTTTGCACAGAAATTAATATGTGTTTGTGCGTGTAGGTGTGTGAAAGAGTACGAATGGGTCTGACGTGCAGCCTGGGTGCCGTACGGACATTGTGAGAACAGTGTTTGTGTGTGCGGGTTTGGGAGGCCTGGGAACCTTTCACTTGTGTTTACCACAGGGAAACCAGTACCAGCACAGAACAATGAGTAAAGCTCTCCCTGCCCTCAGTCCAAAGGTCAAACTGTCTCTGATAAAGATATGAACGAGCACACACAAATATCCATACACGGACACACACACAAAGGCTCACCAGTGCGCTGCCGACAGTCTGCCCAGGGTGTGTGCCAAGGTTGAGGTCATTATCTACAGACAGTCCCAAAAGAAACGAAGCATATTTTCGTACTGCGAATATGCATGTGTGTGTGTGTGTGTGTGTGTAAATCACACTTTATTAATGGGGTTGTTGGTCAGACGGGCACCTCCCTTGTGCCATTGTCTATGTGTGTTTAGATGAAATCAGTATTCCTAAGAGTTACCTGCATTGTGTTTCTATATCTGCGAGTATTTCAAGTCGTTTGTTTCTTGTGGTGTGGACGAGTTCGTAGCTCAGCCTTTATTAATCGCTTTGGATTCGCACAGTTGTTGTTTTTCGTGTGTGTGTGTTTGCTGTCTACCATACACTTTTTATAGGAATTAGGTAGCATTAGGGTTGCACTGTTTGACATTAAGCAGTAATGGGTTAGTTAATGATACAGCTATGCAGATGTTAGCCAACAGTCCTGCAGCAGGTACTAACCGCATCTGCATTTCCTGAAGGAAGTACCAGTTCTTTCGAGGCAGCAATAGAATAGTTCGTTTTGGGTAAGAGCTTTGCTTTTGTGCAAATGAAATGCTGCTTTGCACGAGAATCGAAATATGAGCATATTTACAGTTTGAAGGCATACATTTGTAAGGTATCACAGCTCAGATCTAAATTGCAAGAAAGATAACACAATATCGAGTACAAATCTGTTGTTGTCAAAAGTTTACATAGACATAAGTATTTACACAATAATAGCTGAATTTGAAATAGCATACTACTTTTATGATTTCTGGCTTAAATTATACTTCATATTTCATTTATGAAAGGATCATTATTTTTGTGTGGTTGTGCAGTCGGTCGGATAATAATCTGATGATTTAAGAATCTGCTGGCATGTGGTTTACATGCAAGCGTGTACTTGAATTAGGGATGTGCAAAACGATTATGCATAGTAAGTGTTCTTAATCTATTATTATTGTTGTTGTTTTAGAGATGTGTTGTTAAATGTGGTGTGTTACAAAATCCCTACCCAAATACTGCTGTTTAAAAGCATGGGGTCACTAAGTACTGAGAATTCAGCAATAAATTGATCAAATGTCATCCATAAAGTTACAAAAAAAATCCTGAAATGTTATTAACGTTTTCACAAAATATTAAGCCGAACAACAGCTTTCAGTGTTGTTGAAAATAATGATTCTTGAGCACCAAAATTATAAAGCATTATAAAGATTTCTGAAGGATCATTTAACACTATGACTGAAGTAACGATGCTGAAAATCACAGGAATATAGTATGTTTTATAAAAAAATATATATTTTATATTTTAATCAAATCATGAATGCAGCCTTGGTGAGCAAATGAGACTCACAAACCCCAAACTTTTCAGTTGTACATGTAAGAAGTTGACTATTCAGCCATTATAATGCATTCCTATTATGAATGTGTATGTGTGTGCTTTCACTCAGAAATGTTAGTAATTATTGGCAAAGGTCTCCTTTCTGTTAGCTCTGTTTGGATTCCAGCCATTTACAGGAATTAATCAACAATTGCTTTGTGAGTGGCCTGATAACAGCCTGTTACACACTCTTTTTCAGAAAGTCCCCATCTTTATGTTCCAGCCTGGTGTGATATCCAGAGGGTGTGGGTATCTCTCGCTTTCTCTCTCCCTCTCTCTCTTTTGTGTTTGTGATGAACTCAAGTGAGAAGTTTAAGCACATATTGTTCAAGAAGGTCAAGGAACAGGAAAGACAAGAGGACATTTCAACACACCTTTCATCTCTGTCATATACACACATGCATAAACACTCACTAAAGCCTTCTTTGTACAAAGGTCAGGTAAAATTGTTTCACATTTTAATTCGTTTGATTTTGTTTTCCAATAGAACCTAGGATTTTTAGGTAATTCAATCACAATCCATGAAATAACAGACACCCTCTATTAATAACTAATACTCAACATTGTTTAGAAAACTAATCCCATTTCAAAAGTGTTTAACTCTTTGTGTCTGTAAGCCTACTTTGTGCTCTCTTCATACATGACCTTTTTGTTTGCTTTTAAGACAAAAGAAAATATGACCTGTAGATAAACTCATTTGATATTTTCTACAGATGACTCTTTGTGTGCAAAGAAAATATTTGCACTGGCTCAATTTATTGTAACCCTTAATAGATATACAATAGGCAGTTTATCAATCCACTGACGTGAATGTCCATTTTCTGATTATTAACTAAAACATCAACTGGTTTAGGTAAGCTCATCAGCATCACCCCTGCTGCCTGGAAGCTTTGCTAGTTAAACTAGTTAAGAAGAAAATGTCTTTAGCAAAGGTTATCACAAAACCAGTCGTAAGGGTATTTTTTAGATTGAGATATAAAATGAATAAGCTTTCTATTGATGCATGGTTTATTAGGATAGGATAATATTTCTCCAGGATATTTGAAAATCTGGTATCTGAGGGTGCAAAAAAAATCTAAATATTTTAAAAGTTGTCTAAATGAAGGTCTTAGCAATGCATATTAATAAATCAAATAAAAAAACTAAAAAAACATAAGGTGGTGAAGATTATGCATTATGCACTAGGTTCAATTTGTTAATTCATGAGGTATCAATGAACAGTTTCTGACAGTAAGCAATCATTGTTTCTTTGTCAGTTCACCGGTCTGATCTGGCCTGGACCTGTTTTAATACGCTGTGACCTTTGACTTCTCAGATCAAACTGGCTTGGTTTGGAAGAACGTTGTGTGCTTTTTCTGAAAGAGGTCATCTTCAATATAGCAGGTCGTACAGGGTCATATTGAGATTGTGTTTGTGTGTGTTGGGGCGGGAGAGTAAAGGAAGGTAACTGTGATTAACGAGAGTCGTGTTACCTATGAAGGGGAATTTGGACGTGAGACGAGGCCGGTCCATGGCAGTCGGATCCTTTCCATTTCGACCCGGAGATGAGATGCGTCCAAACTCACACACACTGAGGAAGAGGCCAAACAATAGAGACAGTAGAGATTCCCTTCCTCTCCCAGCGGCATTCCAAAGATTCCCAGCGGCCGGAATCTGGTCCCAGCCCAGGAATCTGGCCCTCGCTCTGAGCTTTGATGAGCCCTGTTCCCGACGCTTCCTGAGATTGTGACTCATCTACAAACAAACTGAAAACAACCTGAGTGAGAGATGGAGAAGGACAGAAGAAGAGGGTGGGAGAGAAAGAGTGATGGAAAAAGAGAGAGAGACTGGACCACAGGATGTCCTGTTTTGATTAGCTTTAGCATCTCCGCTCCCCCTGAAGAAATATTATTCTAACAGTTTCGGGAGCTGCGTCTTCACGCTGCTCGTCTTCCACACACTCGCTTCCCTTCAGAGTGCCCAGATACTCCTCCTGTTAATTTGTGAATTGCATGTAACTAGATAGGAGCTGTGTGGTTAGCAAGGAGAACCATGTTGTGATTACCTTTGCAGAACACAAAGACCCTACTGAAAAGACCAGTTTAGATGTGCATGAATTTTCAGGCTGGTTAGTAGGGATGCTCCGATCATGATCTGCCGATCTGTTTGCGCGTTTTGTCAGTAAACGCGGTCCTGAAGTAAGCGCTAAATGCCATCAGGTGCATTATAGATCGGCCGATTGTGATCGGAGCATCCCTGCTGGTTAGTAGTGATTTGGTGCTGGTCTGGCTGCTGGATCCTGCTAATGAAGCTACATGGCTAAAGAAGTTACTGGTTAAACTAGTTAAGGAGACTATTCGTTACAATGTAGTTTATAACTATTTAATTTAATTACTTTTTAGGGCCGGGACTTTAACGCGTTAATTTAGATTAATTAATTATACAAAAATAACGCGTTAAATGTTTTTAGCGCATTTGAATCACACTTATTTTTGCACCGCAGAACGTTTCTCACTGGATGAGTTTCGGCGGAACAATTATACTGGAGCACCAACTAGCGTTTCTAATGTTCTTGTACTTGAAAGTAGGGATGCACCGATCCAGATCGGCCGATATGTTTGCACGTTTTGCCAGTAAAGCCGGTCATGTAATTAGCGGTAAATGCCATCAGGTGCGTGATTTCACATTGAGCCGTACATACTACACATAGCCGTTGTGCACTGAACAACGGCTGTGTGTAGTATATGCGGCTCAATGTGAAATCACACACAGTACAATATTGGTCTGTTGGACTTGATTGAACAAAAATAAACAATATTTTGTTGCTTAAGCTTATGTATTCAGTCATTATTCAATAGTATACTAAAAATACATATGAAAAAATTTACTTCTCACTGTTCTCAGGTCACATATTTATATGCAATTAAAATGCGATGAATTAATTACAAAGCCTCTAATTAAATAGATATTTTTAAATCGAGTCCCGGCCCTATTATTTTTATTTTATTTAACTTAATCTGTAATAAATCTCAAATTAATTTTTTATTTTATTTTTTATTTAAAATTTTATATTAAAGAATGGTTTTATTTAGCTGGTTTAAAGTGGTAGCTGTTAAAAAGTCCATTAGGTTTGAATTTGTTGATTTTATTAATTAGTTTTGCATTCTGTATTTGCAGTGCATTTGGCATCATGAACTAACAAAATCATTTTTGACAATATTTATCTAGGTTAATGTTCGTATGAAATATACTATTGTTCATTGTTATTAAATAGTTGCACATAGTATATAAAATAAGGCAACTGTATTCAATGTTAATTAATGTTAGGTCTCTTAAATATAATTAACATATCAACCTTAAATATATAATTGAAAAATATTTTTAATAAATGGTGAAAGTAACACAAACTACTAATGCTAATGTAACTGATGTAATGAAACTGTTTTAACAAATTAAATGTATTGTTGCTGTCAAACGATTGTGATTAATCACACAAAATAAACGTTTTTGTTTATATATGTATGTGTACTGTGTATATATAATTACATGCAGTATATATTTTGAAAAAAAAAAAAAATATATATATATATATATACATATTTCTTATATATACATGTATGTGTTTGTATTTATATATACATAATAACTATACGTAGAATATACACATTATATAAACAAAAACTTGGATGCGATTAATCGCAGTTCATCATTTAACAGCAATGAAATGGATACGTTTTGAAATATAAGATATGTTATCTAGAAGATGAAGAAAACAGAAATATTGGTTATTGTTTGTTCATCATACTAAATGCATTAAGCTATCTAATGTTGACAAACTAAACTTAATGTTATATTTAATCACCATAACTAAGTTAATTGGGTTAAAACCCAGTTCCCAAACTGGTAAACAGTCTAGAGCGGTTTGGATCAGCTGGAACTAGCTAAAAACCATGCAAAACCATCTGTTTTGTCATGAAGGATGACCAGCCATCCTGGTATTTTCAGCAGGGAGATGGAGACATTGAGCGCTATGTGTGTGTGTGTGTGTGTTTGACACACAGTCACTGTTTTACTGTAGTTCACTGCTCCCTATAGCCTAGGCCCCATAGAGCAGATGTTTGACTCCTTAGGGCCTCAACCCAGTTTCTCTCTGTCAGGCAGACATCAAGTCAGTGGACCTCAGTGCTCGCTGGGTCACTAGCAAAGCTGTGTAAATCTCTGTTTGAATGTGTGTGTGAGAGAGAGCATGTGCGTCTTTGGACCTTTGTGTTTAGCGGGTCATCAGAGAAGCTAATGAATTTTATCTCGCTGTCCATCTCTCACACAATCACACACACACACACAAACTTCTCTAGAGATTCACACTTCTGTCAGTTCTCCTCAGCTCTGCTGGTGCCCGGCCCAGGCTGGCGTTTAAATTTAGCTCCCTGTCTGGCCTCCGGCCTCCTGGGAGACACAGACGAGAGGAGTGAAGACTGAAGAGGAGGAGTGCAGATCCGAGCAAACGGCTGAGACTTTGGGAAAATGAGGGAGACGTCTCATCTCATTCGTCAGTGAAAAGAGATACTGCGCTGACATATAGTGAAGTGTCAGCCAAGCACAACACTGCACTCACACACACACACACACACACACACACACACACAGAGTTTGGGGTTGTAGCCAGAAGACAAGCTGGCAGACTTAATAGTACAGTCTGAGGGAATTTTTTCTAAATATTTTTTTATCAATAGATTGTTGTTATACAGATGAAGCCATGAATTTGTCAACAGTTTCTCATTTACAGAATACATTTGGGGTATTCTTAGAGCTTGGACTTAAAGGAGTAGTTTATTCCAAAAAATTAATTTGCTGAAATTTCACTCTCCCTAGATGAGTTTGTTTCTTTATCAGAGCAGATTTAGAGAAATTTAACCTTAGATCACTTGATCAAGAATGGATCCTCTGCAGTGAATGGGTGCTGTCAGAATAAGAGTTTAGAAATTATGTTGAAACATCACAATAATCAACAAGTAATCCACATGACTCCAGGTCATCAGTTGCCGTCTTGTAAATTGAAAAGCTGCTTGCTTGTATGAAACAAATCCATCATAGAATTCCCTTTATCTGTTTTGATGATGAAACGAACTCTGGGATGTCTTGAGGGTGAAAGAATATTCATTATTTATTTATTTAATAATCATTACTTTTTTAATAACAACAACTTTGGGGAGGCCTGGGACCAGTGTCACATATTTAGTTTTTAGTTAAAAATCCTCTTGTGGGTAACTTTTATTTATTTATTGGCATTCTGCGTTATTCTGAAAATATGATATGACACGGGGCTTTTTTGAACTATTCCTTTTATTTTATTATTTTCTCACAGATACTCTCCTCTGGTTTTGGGGCCAGCAATTTTCTGGATTTCTGTTGCTTCACACACACACACACTTTAGTCACACCTGTCTGGTCTCCTACAGCAGCTGCAGGTGTGTGTGTGCGTGTATGTGTGGGTACCATAGTTTGCCCATCAATCGCTGACAGCTGACAGTTTAATCTGAGCATTCAGTAGGTCATTACTGAGCATCGAGAGCAGCCAATCGCATCAGCGATCAATGACAAAGAGTGAGAGGGAGCCCAGTGAGGGCAGCACTGAAAAGGTTTAGCTTGCCCAGTGTGTGTCAGAGATATGTTCGTAGTTATGGATGTGAAGGTCAGCTTTGGGAAGTTGACAAACAGGCTGTCAGGGGCGCGAAGATAGGAGCTGAGCACCTGCACACACACACACACAAACTTTCTTGAGACAGTAAAACAAGGCACACACATCTGCACACACACTCACAAAATCTATCACTCAGATTTGATTGAGAATGCTCTGGGAAGGTTTAATATAGACGTCTGCATATAAATTCTGTATAAAACATATAAGATGATT
>JAUMHG010000014.1:2127252-2145902 GCA_032359395.1 Enteromius anoplus | reverse complement strand
CACGCCAATATTCATTGGCCTTTAGTAAAAGCTCAAAGGCAAATCGGTCTCTCTGGCGAGTTCCCAAATGTAACGTCTCCGTTCCCTCCTTCAGGGAACGTGGGTTACGATAGTAACCTAGACGTTATTGTAACTGGTAGATAACTTGCATCATGCCAAGAACAGCATTTTTTTTCATTATTGATTGAACTCGCCATTTTGATTAATGTTGAAAACCTACTTTTTCAAACTGCTCTTAGACAGTTAGCCTTTTTGCAGAAAATTTGACTCGGATCATCTTCAGACCTGCTGGCAAAAAGTTGTTGTGTGTTGAAAACCTACTTTTTCGAACTCATCCTCAGCTGTTGGTGCAATTCTCAACAAAATCGAGTCAAATCATCTTCATCTCCAGTTAGGGATTTCGTGTCAGTAGACAAAACTATTTTACAGAGCCTACAAATTTGTGCCAAAATGATATGAGGCTGTATCTCTGCAAAGCTTTGACATAATGACAACAAACTATATGTGTGCCATTGGGTCTTCGCAAAGAACACACCAAAATGATTAAAAGGGAGTTTTATGACAACTTAATAAAACTATAGGCTATATAAAGAGTTTGGCATGAGAATGCAAGAGGGTTATAAAGAGAGAGGGAGAGCAAGAGTTGTTTTCTCTGTGAATAAAAGGCCAGGAATGTTTAAGCCCCTGCATGTGATTTTAGATTAGAAAAAACCCTCAAGAATCTTTGCAAACCTCTGTTCACTCCACTCAGATATGGAGGACGTGAAGACAGAGAATGTGAGAAGGGGGGGTCATGGGGCTGGTGTAGGGTATAGAAGTAAACAGAAACAGAGCATGTGTGTGTACGTGTGTATGTTTGCATTAGTGTGAGTGTGTGTGCGTGCAGTATAGAGGTCAGCATATGTAGCAGTCTCAGACTGCGGGTTTTCTGGGACTGAGTTGTTTGGATAAGTGGGGGAAAGTTCACAGCTCAAAGACTTCTTTCAGTCCCAGCATGCACTGCACTCCCCAGCTTCTTCTCCAGTCCACCGGGAAAAAAAAAGCCAAACATAGCAGTTGAACATTTTACTTTTATATCTGTATTGTATGTCTGATATATGCATAGGCTGTGTTATAAATTAATTTTCTCGTGTTACGTTCGCAGCTACTTGCAGCACTAGAAGCTCCTGTTTTCAAGTTAAATTCCTTGTGTGTGTGTGTAAACATACTCTGCAATAAATCATTTTCTGACTTCTTTTAGTGCCTGATAACAAACGTTATTTTACTGCTCATATTTATGTATATTTACTTATGCACTGGAAATACAGAATAAGGCTTCACGTTAAGAATTTATGAGTGTGCAAAGCAAGAGAATATAAAATTATAAAATAGTTTAGAAACCTTACATTACTTGTTCTTGTCTTGGCCTGACAATAAGGAATAGTGTAATACATTTACCTGCTGGCGGCCTCTTGTGGGCCATTCGTGGATAGATAGATAGATAGATAATAGATAGAGCAATAGAACAAACAATAGAACGACACAGATAGATAGATAGATAGATAGATAGGTAGATAGATAGGTAGATAGATAGATAGATAGATAGATAGATAGATAGATAGATAGATAGATAGATAGAAAAATGGATAGAACGATGATAAAATGTAGAACAACAGATAGAACTTTATATTTAGCGATAGATAGAACAATATAGAATGATAAAATGAACAAGAGAACATTAGAATATTATAGATAGACAACAGATAGATCAATAGAACAAACAATAGAACAACACAGATAGATAGATAGATAGATAGATAGATAGATAGATAGATAGATAGATAGATAGATAGATATAGATAGGTAGATAGATAGATAGATAGATAGATAGATAAATAGATAGATAGATAGATAGATAGATAGATAGATAGATAGATAGATAGATAGATGCTTGCTGTGTAATGTCAGCAAGAGAAAATTAATTTTACAATTTTATGACACAAGGATATGGGACAGTAATTATTAAACATGTTCATAATTTTTATAGATCCCCCACTCCTATCTGCCTGTCATTCATCTTTCTTGTCCCTGCTTCATTACTCTTCTCCTCCCCTCCTCATGCACTCCTCCCCTATTCTCTGTCTCTTTTAGATTTCAGCTCTCATCTGAAAGAGCAAGTTCGGTCCTCTCTGGTCTTTTAGGTGACTTCATCATTTCATATCACTTTTCAAGTATGAATGTTTAAGTTTTTTTTTATTTTATTTTTTTTATTCTACCTGTTTCTTGAAGGTTTAGGAAACAATGAAGCTAAGCAGAAGAGAGGTTCCTATTTATGTGAGTAACATATTTCTGTCTTTGCCTCTGTTTTTAAGATGGAAATAATAATAACTATGCAGGTCAATGATAAAAGGACTATAAAATATATAAAATTATGCCATTTATGTTCTAAATGTTATACATGTGTGTTTAAGGGCCAAGCAAAGGTTTTTGCGCTGATCCCATCGGTTCAGGAGGAAGAGGTTTTTGTGGTTCTAGAAGGCTCAACTCTATTACATGTTCTGCAAACTAGATTTCACAACATGCTCTACTTCATTGTTCCAGGTGAAAAACTACAATAAAGAAATAATATAATATAATAATAAAGCTTAATAAATATTCATAGTAATAATATCCATAGTTAATGTTCTTTTACAATAATGTAAAATAATATGACATATATTACTTTGCAACAATAAATTGAGTTTTTGTTTACATAATATATGTGTGTACTGTGTATATTTATTATATACACTGGCATGTATATATTTAAGAAAAATATTTATATATTACTTATTTTTTTATTTTTTATATAAATTGAATATATGAATATAAATACATACATGTAAATACATGTTAATATTTCCTATATATATATACTGTATGTGTAAATAATTAATCATACAATATATTAAATCATAGTAAAAATAATTAATTACATTTATAAATTGTAAAACTATTATCATTATATATATATATATATATATATTTCTTTTTTTTTTACTTTTCTCCTCCGACCGTTTGCAAGATAATGTCATGTATGTGCATTTAGTGCTATCTTTGTATTTCCATTGTGCATTTAGGTCATAATCAGCCGGAGATGGTGCGAGTCCGAGCGTATATATTTACAGATGATGCTGTGATGTGTGTGGGTGTGTCTCATCTGACATACATTGAGGATGATGCGCAGGAGCTTGCTGAATACCTGGTTACCCGTAGTGACCGTCTCAGCACCACTGAGCACAGACATCTGATTGGTCGATATGGTTTGAATGACAGCTCTGCAAGGGGAATTATGGATCAAAGAGTCACACTCGCCCTAGCCAACCTACACACCCCTAACACTCTTCTTGGACAGCCGTCACAAGGTGTGTTTGTTAGTTTATTGTATGCATATGTGTGTATTTGTGTGTGTGCATGATGGCAAAGGAAAATGCAGCACCTGTTTCCGTGTATTGTATGGATGTGTGTGCGTAATAAGATTTCCTACTCCTGCTTCACATCCAGATGACACAAATGTCCGGAGATGAGCTGTGGAATTATAAATGCTGAGTTCCTAATTGGATTAGGGGTCACTGTGGTGACCACTAATGAGGAGGTCCAAAGTGTACTGTCCCTTAAGGAGTTTCAGAGACAGACATATTGCAATAAATATGTCATTTAAATGCACTCATGCAATAAATTAATTAAAGATGCAAAACATTATTTGTAAATGTATGTGTGTTTGTGTGTATATAGAATCTCTCCTGCATGTGTGTGTGCGTCTGGGCTTTGTGAGCGTCTCTGAGTTTCTTCTCTGTCAACCTGGCGCCTTGATGACCATCCGCTCAGCCAATCAGGATGGGGACACGCCCCTTCAGTTAGCCCAACAGACCAATCAGCACATGCTGATAAATCTTTTCAAGCTGTAAAGTATCCTTATTCCTGCACATGTACATTTTGATGCTGTTTACTCTTCTTTTTAGATATTTTACACAAATAGTCCAGTGATCATTAAAAAGCTAAAAAATATATGATTTTTTAAAAGTATGTATTAAAGATCTGTGCAGCTAATTTTAATCAAAATAAAAGTTTATAATTCATTATACAAGATAGGCCTACAGTATATTACCTTCCTGATTCTAAACAAGCTACAAGGTTTTCTGGTACACCTTCTGGTTCACTTTTCTTGCAGGCCTCCTAATCCATTAACCACGCCCCTGGCAGGCGTGTCACAAGTGTGGGTGGGCAAATCCCACCTCCTCAGGTTTAGCCACGCCTCTGGGATGCTGTCTTTGTCTGTGTGTGTTTCTGAGCCCTGTCCTACTACACAAACCTTACAGTCATCCATATTACTGCTGCGAGATTGTGTGAGGGACTCTGTTCTGCTAAACAAGGTCAGATAATAAAGGCTAAAGGTCACACAGGTATTACTTATTAACTATACAATAAAATAAAATTGAATTGATTAGAATTTTTGGATTGTAATCAGTTTGGTACCGAATTTGCTTTGAAGAAGAAGCAAGATAATAAAGAATACCTTTTTTGTTTGTATGTGTTTTATGCAATCCCAGATCAAAGGTCTAAGAGTGGATACAGAGAGAAGGGCTAAAAGCAACACTCTGTTTTCATACTCAGGTTAATGTTTCTCCTTTGGTTATGAACACAAGGCTGACTGAACACTATCTAGTTCAAGTACCTTATGAATATAGTATTGATGGCAACTTTCTCTTTTTTCTCTCACATTTTCCTCCTTTTATTTAGGATCACCATATTCACTGCTTCACAATGTAAGTGGCTATGACAGACTTTTCATAAAACAAACAAAAAAACGAGTTCATGTGATTCAACTAAATAGGAGTCATACAAAGCCAATTTTCCACAAGCTAATATGATTCTTAAGGGTCTTAATGGAAAGTTTTTAAAATAGTTTGTTTTACAATTTCTCAAAGTTTTAAAGCTCTTTTTAGTTTTAAATCACTCTGTTCTGTGCACTTCCCCTTTAAATCTTCACGAGCTCCGCTGACCCCGCCCCTCTTTTCTGAGGCGCTCTTGGAGTTTTTTTTTTTTAGCCGTATTCATAGTGAAACTTGCTAATTAGCACATTATTATGAAAGGTCATTACTGAAGATTCATTAAAAGACATTATACTCACTGCTTCTGTAGGTGAGGCTGGATCGTGAATATTTTGCGTGAACATAAACACATTTCGGTTGATCAAAGGTACGTTTCCCTTACGAACCAAACGTAACGTTAATCCTCCGCGTCTTGAGTCGCTCAGATGTCGGGATTAAATCACTACTGATATGTTCATTAGTACATTCCACAACAAAACACCTCAATCTCTCAGGAGTCTTGCTTGTCTCTGCGTCTCGATCTGATGACGGCTCACTCAGGGCCAGTGTTGCGAACTTTTTTCAATTGAAAGTAGCTAAATCCAGCTAGAAAAGTCGCTAGATGTCGCTAGATGACGTCATACGTCAATCTGCATATTCATCACGTCAGTGCATCATATTATCTTGCTTCTCTGTAGCCACATGATGTATTTTAATGCAGCCAAATTCTCAATATAACTGTTTTCATTGATATATTTAATGGTTTCTGTTGTCAGAAATGCACCCCATTATTAGGCCAACTAACTTTACTTTACGAGATGTTAATCTGGATTAATATCCTGATTTATAATCGAGCCGTTGTCTGATGAAATCAAATACACATAAAATATAGGCAATGGCTATGCTGTGATTTTGGCTATATTTGCATGTAAAATAGAGTTAGAAGCAACATAGTACATATTTTAACTGAAAGCCCTGCTCCTTTCAGTCTCTCACTGAGCAGAACAGACGCAGAGAGAGGTGTGCGTGCGCTGGGAAACAAGGTCTCGTGCTCGCGCAGCACTTCCAGAGGCTCGCTGAGGTTTGTCGAAGAAGTCGCTAGATTTGTCGCTAGATGCTATTTGTCGCTATTTTTGGAAAAATGTCGCCAAGGGGTCTGAAAAGTCGCTAAATCTAGCGACAAAGTCCCTAAGTTGGCAACACTGCTCAGGGCGGGTCTGAGGAAAGACACCAGTTCAGTCTGTGTGACAAACTGCTGCCAATCAACTATTGTGGGAGTGGCCTCTGTCGTTGTGACCGACATGTTTTTGACAATGGCTTGATTTCAGAAGGGCAACTTATTTTTATTAAATTAAAAGAAAACTACTGGTGGATGTTTATCATTGTAGGAGTGTACACACACTCCCAATACACATCTCAGCCAAAACAGCTTGTAAATGTGCATGTGGCACCGGATGACCCCTTTAACTAATAGGGGTCATCGATATATTATTCTAAAATGCTGAAAGAGCTTTTAAGAAAAGTGACCTGATTGCTGAAATATTGTCAGAAAAAATATTGCTTTTATTTTTAGGCGTGGTTTAACAATTCCAGTCAGGATGAAGATGAGGAACTTTTATCATCTGACGACTCTGGTAAATGTTCATCTTAACATCAGTTCACAGATAATGACTTCTGTAATTATATTGTTGACGTGCTTTCAAAAAATATTAAATGTTCAAAATACATATGCTTTTTGTCTACTGACAAAAGGTCAATCAGAAAAGTTTATTAGGTGCTGGTTATCTAGGACAACTTTTATACCACTCACAAGACTTACAATAAAAGCACTTTTTAAATAAAGTTGAACGTTTCCACACTAATTTTGTTAGAAAGGACAATTAAATGGCTAGACTAATAATGAAAAATTTTCACATTTCTCAGTTTATCAACCAATAGATATGCAGAAAATGTATTAGGACTCTATCTTAATATTTTGGGTACGTAATCTAATATTGAATGCTGCATGCTTTTCTTTCTTGATTTCAATATTCATAATTATCTTTTAGTTGATGGATTCACAACTCCGATTACCGATTCAACAAGCAGTTCACTCACTGACTCTAGTGTGACCATAACAAACAGCATCAACACACTGCAGGCTGCTGAGGATCAGGTGATGGGAAGATTTACTCATGAAGTATCTGGAATTATTAAGCATTCAACATTTGTCATGCAATATGTAACAAGAAAAATCCTTTATCCTCAGGAATCTTTCGACTCTTTAGAGTTCGAATCAGACTCTACTGCATCTGAACAACACTCTCCCGTCCAAGACAAGTTACCAATCTGTAGCCCACAGAACGGTTTGACTCTATTTTCCTCTGTTTATCTGCATTAGTGTTTTCAAGACTGCAAGAAGGTTTGTTTTTTATGTTTCTAGAGCCAATCCCCTTCAGTGATGAAAAGGCATTCACAGAGATTACACGGTATTAGATCTCTCACATGCATGCATGCATACAGACATGTGTGCATAACATCTCTTGACTGTTTCGTTATTTATTTACAAATTTCTAGTATGTGGTGTAACCAGTCAGAGGAAGAAGAGAAAGAGAAATTCATCCCTACATCCAAAAGTGAAACGGAGAAATATAAAGTGAGTCGAACACTTAGCTTCCTCCGGAGCCGGATGGTAAACACCAAAATAAAAAACAAGGTAAGAGAAAGATAGTAAAAGAGACTTCCTGTTCTGTGCACCAGTCTCAAAATAAAACTTTTGATGTGTTTTAATGTATTTCATATGAAGAAATGTCCACATCATATCATGTTTTTGTACTTAAAACGCTGTCTTGCGAGTAAGATTATTTCTTCCGCATCTCATCCAGTGCTTCTGTTGTTAATTCAAAAACATCCTTTTAGAGGTTTGAGCTGTTGATAGCAGACTAATGCAGTTAATAACTAAGTTATGAGTGTGTGAGAAAGAGAGCGAGAGAACACTGTGCGTCTATCAAAAGTGTTCAGCTAGTGAAACTATACGGAAGAGTCAAAGAGAGTGCGGTTCCCTGAAAATAATATCCCGAGGAAACATGCTGTACGATGTGTTTGTTCACAGGTAAATGCAGAGGTCTCCTCAGCCTTGCACCAGCTCTGCTCACCACAGGATCCTCTTGAAGCAGCTTGTGAAGTCTGTGAGGGAGCTGACCGTGACGAACCACAACAGTGCTCATGTAAGTGTGTGTTTCACGTACAGACATTTTTTTTTAACATTTATGTAAAATATACTGGCTGTATGATGTCATTTCCTGTCCAGACTGCTCCATGGTCATTCATAAGACCTGCTGTGATTCTGCACCTCTGTGTGTTAAGGTGATTGTTTGTGTTAAACATATGATACTCCACTTACAAGTTTGCTCGAAACTATGATATGTGATTGCATTCATTTCCATAACCCACAGACTCCTCATCAGGCACTTCTAAAAAGCACTGACTCTTCAATATTACTATGTGAGAGAGACAATCATGTAATTCTGACATTAAATTATAACCAACCGTGTCATGTATAGCTCATGTGATGATGTATATTTTATGAACAGACTCATCAAGTCAGAGTTCTCCATCTTTGTCTCTGGTCAGCGACAACAACACCATGTCACACAGGTTTGTTTGTCTCTTCCATAAACGTAATTTATCCTTAATGTTTGCATTTTGAGATGCTTTATATGTTTCTGTATCAGAAAGCGGAGTAACAGTGAGGGGTGTGGCCATGAGGTCACTCTACGGAAAAGCAAGTCTCTTATTGGTTGTTCTTCTGGAAACCCCACCTCCAGTGAGTTCACCCAGTCTTTACAAACCTGTACAACTTACTTTCTTCTGTGGAAATCATAAGGTGCCGTTTTCTGCCCGATTTTTCTATGCAATATAATTATATATTTGCCCTTTTTCTTTTCATTTGAAAGTTTTGGTAATTTTGATGTGTTTATTTTTATGTATCAATTTTAACTTGCTAAAACTATCTGATATAAACCTCATATCAAATACATTGATTACAGTTGATATCAAATATTTTATGAATAAATCAAATGCATTATATAAATACATTTATATAAATATATATTAAATAAATGAAATTCATTTTTTAAAATCATCTATAAGTATTATATTTATAAATACATCATATTTATTTGTATTATGCATATTGCTTTTATAACATTTATTTATTTATTTTTAAATATTATTTTATTTCAAGTAATGAAATTAAATGGGTTTTAGTTTTAGTAGACTATGACAATACTGTTGGGCTAAAAATAATGAAAAAGCACCACGAGTTTGACTTGTATGTGATTTATTTGTGTTTTTCTTCAATCAGTGATAACCTGTGTTTGCTGTCATTGATTCCAACTATAGTTTTTCCGATTCACGCATACCCTAATTTACTGTTACTATCTCTTGGCCAGGTTCTACTGATTCTGCTCACGTATCATTTGACTACTCTGCTGAATCTTGGAGCGCTGTCACGGACACTGAATTCAGAAGGACACTGGACAGAGAGGTGGTCAAGAGACAGGAGATCATCTATGGTCGGTGATTGCAAAGCCCATTGTACACTGTTACATCATTCATGATACGCTGTTGTTTAAAAAAGTTTGGATGCTATACTTAAACCTAATTTGATTGGTTAGTGATGTGTTTGTCACAGAGCTGATGCAGACAGAATTTCACCACATCCAGACTCTCTCTGTTATGGCTGACGTTTTGAGGCGGGGACTGTTGGAGGAAGTGCAGCTGGAGCAGGACGTGATCGCTCAGATGTTCCCCAGGCTGGATGAGCTCTTAGCTTTGCACAGAAACTTTCTTATAGACATGGAGACCAGACAGCGCTTGTCTGTTGTTCAGCCAGGAATGCACAAGAACTACATCATAAGGCAAATTGGAGATATTCTGTGTCAACAGGCATGTGACAACCTAAACATCTGAAGACTTGATCAGTTTACATGTTTTGGTTGAGCTTACATATTGTAACTCTTAGGCTCATTTAGATCCTTGTGTATGTAGTTTGCAGGCCGAAATGCTGCTCAGATGATAGAACTGTACGGTGATTTCTGCAGTCGGCATCCAGAAGCGCTGAAAATGTATAAGCAACTACTACAGAGCAACAGGAAACTACAATTATTTCTCAGAGTAGGTTGATTTAACACGTACAAACCAGTTCGATTTTTATAGCGATGACAATATTTATTGCCTCTACAGCAGCAGAGCACCAACTCTGTCATAAAGCGACGCAAAATCCCAGAATTCCTGTTGCTTGTTACCCAGAGAATCACAAAGTACCCTGTTTTAATAGAGAGACTCCTTCAACACACTGATGGTAAGTCTGTTTTTGCGGAAGTTGGTAAGCTGCTATTAAAATGTAAATATTGTAAATTAAAATATAATCAAAGTAAAATACACATATGAAAATGCATTATTAAAAAAAAATAACAAATTGATAAATTGATTCTTGTCCTGACTCCTGTAGATGGCAGTGCTGAACGCTATGATATTGCAGTGGCACTGGAGGGTCTTCGCGCTGTGATAGAGGAGGTGGAGCGGCGTGTGGGAGATTACGAGCGTGCAAAAAAACTGCAAGATATCATAAGTCGCCTAGACAACAAGAGCTGCACCCGCCTGAAGAACGGAGAGATCTTCAGCAAGCAGGACCTGCAGAAAACACACCGAACTCTCACACACTCTTCAGTGCTGACTTGTAGGACCACCTCTGGCCGACTGAGAGGTCCTACTGCCATGTGTGTTTCTATTTAATTTGTTATTAATGGATTATTTAATTTCATTCCAAGTGTCTCTTTCTCTCTTTTACAGATGTTCTCGCGCTGCTCCTCACAGATGTTTTGGCTTTCCTTCAGGAGAAAGAGCAGAAGTTTGTCTTTGCTGCATTGGTACAGAACATATATACATTATATGGTGTTTGTGCACTTAAGAAATCAGAATATGAATTCAGTGTAAAATAAATTGTGTCTTCAGGAGCAGAAGCCATCTGTGATGCCCTTGCGAAGGCTCATTGTGAGGGAAATAGCCAATCAGGAGAGAGGACTATTTCTGATCAGTGGCGATTGCTCTGTGGGGCCGGAGATGTACGAAATACACACACAGACTCATGAGGAACGCAACATGTGGATGACGCTGCTGAGACAGACTGCTGATAGGTCTGTTAGACCTATAGAGTTTTTATTAGTCTATACACTACCGTTTAAGTGTTTGCTGAAGTGAGATTTTTTTTTTGTAGAAGAAATTTATACTTTATAATTAGTGAGCATGCCTCTTTTAAAAATGACTCATTTCAATGATTCAGAGCTGACTCTTTCTTTTGAAAGGCAATAACTTTATACACGTTTCAGCCTTCCTGATGATCAGACCAAGAAGAATGATGGGGAAATCAAAGTCAAGAAGATACAGAAATTACAAGGTACATATACGTCCAGCCAACTGTGTGACTTTATCATTCCTAATGTCTGATTGTTTGTGTATGTCTGTGTGTGTGTATGTGTAGAGGCGCTGTTTTCTCTGGATCTGCAACTGTGCTCTGTTATCGAGGAGAAGTTAAAGATCTGTAGAGGGACTGGAAGATGGAGTCTGGCTACTTGCCGTCTTCTCGTTCAACCCCACCCTGAAAACACCCCTCAGGGTGTCACCTTACTGTCTGACGCACAGGAAGAGGGTAATCAATCTGTCTTTCTCTCTATAGACACACAATCAGGCTCTACTGATCTTCACCAAAGCCTCTTTCTTTCCCAGTGGTGAAGCTGGCTATCACTTTGTTGACTTGGCTTTTCCCTTGCTTATGGTCACCAAGTAACCATGACAACTTTGGCCAGGAAAGAGGAAACTGTGAGTAATCACATTACTAACACTCAAGAGTGTTGTACAACAGAAAATGATTTCATTGTTGTTTAAAGTACTGTAATTACAAGGGTGTCCAGGATTTTCACAGTAGAATCGGGATTTTTCAATCTTGCTAATAGTCGACTGATAGTCGAATCATGTGTTTGTTACAAGTAACCGTAATAAAGAAGTATTTCTGACAATAAATAAATACAATTTTCCTCATTTACTCATGTTTTCCCCTAAACTTAATTTGAGTTAAAGAAGTTATTAGCTAGTTATTTATAATAACCACTAACCAGTGATCAGTGGCTGTCAAATTCAGCCAATTCAGTTGTCACATACAGTATGTGACCCTGGACAACAAAACCAGTCGTAAGTGTTAATTTTTCGAAATTGAGATTTATACATGATCTGAAAGCTGAATAAATAAGCTTCCCATTGATGTATGATTAGGATGAATGGGACAATATTTGACTGAGATACGACTATATGAAAATCTGAAATCTGATGGTACAGAAAAATCTAAATGCTGAGAAAATCACCTTTAAAGTTCTCACATGAAGATCTAATCAATGCATATTACTAATCAAAAATTAAGTTTTAATTTACAGTAAGAAATTGACTAAATATCTACATGGAGCATGATCTTTACTTACTATCCTAAGGATTTTTGGCCAAAAAAATAAAAATCTAAAATTTTAACCCATACAATGTATTTTTGGCTATTACTACAAATATACCCCAGCGACCAGGGTGGTCCAGGGTCACATATATTAGATGTGTTATATTTATATATTATAATATATATTTCTGTCCAGATAATGAACAAAATTTGCCAAGTCGGAGCAGGAGGAGTGCTTTGGTAGGAACAGGGGTGGGGCCTCTCACAATAGCCCCAATAAGCCCCGCCTATCAGACTTTTTTAAAGGTAAAAAGCAATTTGCTAAAAATTTGAACTTATTCTTGAAAACACAAGCAGAAAACATTATATGTTAATGGTTTATAAAACCTTCGTATTCAAATTGTCCTATTAAATTCAGTGGAACAATTTATGGTTATGATGAATTTATCAATAATTTCATGTAGAAATTCTGCCCGTATATCATGAATCTGGTGTATTTTGTCTGTTCAGCATTTATGATTATAAAAAGTGGCATATTTGCATTTTCTCTACCAATCTAGGTAGCGGAGGGGGTTCACAACCTAATCCACATACTCTACAGTCTGCAGGTGTGAGCCATTGATTAACTTTTTATTACATATAAATGTCTATTCATTTGTATAATTTCTACATATCATACTGTTACTTTGAAGGCTGCTATAATAATCCAAGACAGCTGCTTTGAAGTTCAAAATCTCCTCCTCCTCGAGGGAGAAGCTCCATCCCAAACTCTTACAAGTGGTTATGATGTCAAAAGGGTGGGTAACTGGGTATGGCAATTTTTATCAGAGTGCGTTTATCTAAACATTTTATCTAGAATGTGATAGTGTTATTTGTATGCATTATATAACAAAGTAGAGTTTTTAAAATGAAGTTCCAGACCCTTAAAGGAATAGTTCACCCAAAATCAAGAATTGTATTCACTCTCATGTTTTTCAAGATGTAGATGAGTTCTTCATTGGAACAGATTTGGAGAATTTTGCATTATATCACTTTTCCACCAATGTATCCTCTGCAGTGAATGGGTGCGCCGTCAGAATGGGAGACCAAACGGCTGATGAAAACGTCACAGTAATCCACAAGAAATCCCAACCACTCCAGTCCACCAATTAACATAAAATTACCAGTCTATAATCTATCCCCTGTCCTCTCACGTCGAAATCCCCTGACACATTTATTTATCAATTTCCACTTGTAAACCGCTTGATTGATATATCTCTCCTGATTCAGGAGAAATTTTACCTTCACTGGAGAATGCAAAATTATGGATAGAGGACGTTTTGTGGTGAGCAATGGTATAAAGTTAAAATGGCTCTTATTGTCATATTAATCTTATTGTGACAGCACACATTCACTGCAAAGGATCTAATGGTCAGCAGGTTTTCATTGTTGGGCTTAATGTTTACAAATTTATTGCACTTCCTCTATCACTGTCTCAGCAGCAGAGTTTTGAGTGTGGCGTTGTCGGGGTGGCTGAGACTGTGCAGCAGAAAGAACTGGAGCAGAGAGAGAGAGAGCATGCTGAACTGACGGACAGACTGGCGAAAGAGAAAGAGCAGTTTGAGGAGGAGCTGCGGCTGTTTGAGGAGAAGATAAGAAAGCTGAGAGATGAAGAGAAGAGAGTGAATGAAGAGAGAGAGAAACTGAAAGAAGAGGGCAAGAAAGTGCGGAAAGAGAGGAAGAGTCTGGAGACACACATAAGACTCATTCAGCATAATTCAAATCATCGTCAAGGCGTCTTGCCTTCTATCATATCACAGGAGAAATGATATGCATTCATGTCCATATACGTTTTTATATGCTTTACTGGCAAAGTTGGAGACAAGATCAATGCTTTAAGACAATGTCATATAAAGAACTGAAAAAACAGCACATATTTTGCTTTTCAGAGCTGTCTGTAATTATTGAATATGCATCAGCAATTGGTTGTTATCACCCTCAGTACTGCAGAAATGGACTGCAGTCTTGTCTGACTCAGGGCCGTGTTTATGTAGTCTCAAGACCATGATCATGACTCCAACTCTGCTTAGTGGTGAAGTGTATCAGAACTGTACAACACTATAAATCTTTATTTAAGGCTTTGGTGGTGATACAACAAATCATGAGTCAAATAAAGAGTAAAATAAAATGAACTCTTAATATCAGATGATTATTCAAATACAGTGCTACCAGTATTTGAATAATGTTGGAGTGCCACTCATTTTTTTTGGACAATCCTAACACATCTTGCATGTATATATATATATTGAAATGTATTCCAATAACAATCACCATACTCTTATTTTGCAAACACCACTTTGTATAATAATCAGAAAGACCCCATATTTCAGACTTCAGCAAGTAAGGCGCCACCTTTATGTTAAAATTGCTGTCAGTAGAGTTTTAACTGGTTGCAGGTCGGACACACTGGGGACGTACGAGTCTTCTCCTCAGCCTTATCACAGCAGAGTCCACACTGGCTGCGGCACGCTTTCCATACTTGTCATCCTCCAGCTGCTGATGAGCGACCTGCAGCTCTGTGACCTCTTTCCCCGAGGATTCCAGGTGTTTCCGGAGCATAGTGCTGCCCTGAGAGTATGAGGGGATTGTGTGTGTTTAATTATATTATTCTTGCACTTTAGGACTGCCAGATAATAGAGGAATGTTATGAATGTTAGACTGCATCCACTGCTCTGACCTGTGTTAGGAGGTCGGATTCTGGAAGGCCAAAACTCGAATGCCGCCCATACAGCTGAGTCATAGGCCTGCTCAATCTCTCACGACAAAAAAGATCAGCACTGCAGACTGGGCCCTGCAAGGAAGAAATTCATCTGCTTCAATCAGTGAGTAAAGATGTAGGGGTTTAGTAACACTTTAAGCTGAATTTAAGTGGTCAAGTAGTTTTCACAACCTTAATACATGCACTTGAAAGTCACTTTTGTAGTAAATTAGCACCTCAGTCTATAAATAAATACACACCATAGCTCTGCCAAGACTGTACCCAGCACACTGAATCTGTCTCTGTTTGCGGTGAATGGCCTGTCTCGTTGCAGCTGAGCTCAGTGTCAGATGTTGCTGATAAAAGCATAAGAAAAAGTATATATACCTGAATACAGTAATCTAGTCCAAGACATTTTAATTTCATCAGATCAAAATTTTACATTTAGCTCCTTAAATACCAAAGCAGGAGCAGAGCAAATGTATCATGTTTTTAATCATGCCTTCAAAACACATTTCCTTCCATTTCCATTTAGCTCTTTTAAGTTAAGAGAACCGATTTTATTATTATGTATTCAGTCTGGGCCAATAAATCATAATTTAGCGTTCCATTCCACTCTCCACTTTAATCACGCACCTCTAGGTTGATAGTTTCATTGATTTTCTTCAGCAGGGCCTCACTGGCTGAACGGTGCATATCTGTTTGCTTACTGATGACATCACTCATGACTTGTGAAATGTTTTCTCTGAGCTGCTGAGATTGACGTAGTACTTTTGATGAAGAATCCAGAGCCTGTTTGCACACTTCATGACAGACAGACTGAGATTAGGTACCAACAGTTGTTTGGTGTCTGCACAAAGGTTTGGTTGACAGAGACAAAAAAAAGGGTTAGAGACTTTAAAATAAATGTGGCTCAGAGTACCTGGAGTAAACGGTCCAGTGGGGTCGGGTTTCAGGGAAAGGGGAGAAGGGTATATTTTCACCCCTGCTGAGAGTGAGCCGTGCTGGGGAAGCAGCTCTGTTACTATGGATCTCTCAAAGGCACAATCCAACAACTGCTTACTGCTCTCAGCCAAAACCTCAAAAAAAAAAAAAATCTCATTTGCTAATTTAAAAATATGTCAAGTGCATCATCCAATACTTGTTCAAAAGCTTGGGTTGTTAAGATTTCTTTATATTTTTAAAAGAAGTTTCTTATGCTCCCCTAAGCTGCATTTATTTGATCAAAAAGTACAGTTAAACCAGTAATATTGTGATTTTTTATTTATATAAAAGTATTTATATACTACTTTATATTAAGTAGTATTTTCTATTTCTATATTTTATCAAATGCAATGCTATGATTGGTAAGCTGAATTTTTAGTGTCACATGATCCTTCAGAAATCATTCTTATATTGTGATTTGGCGCTTTAAAACATTTTGCATGTTAAAAACTATGATTAAAGTGCCCCTATTATGCCATTTTAAAGGTTGCTAATTTTGCTTTATGAGACTCTTAAAACAGGTTTACATGTATGCAAGGTCAAAAAACACTTTAGTTTTCTCTAAAAATAGATTTAAGTTTACCCCATTTCTAAATGAATCGTAAATGACTCGTGTGAAGCAGTTCAAAGAATCAGTCTGTCTAAACCCCGCCTTCCCGTGAGCCCTCACTGTGATTGGTCAGGTGTCTGCAGCGTGTGTCGGAAAACTAAATGCCTATTGCCATAACTGAATGAGAGCACAGGATACAGCGTCTTCTTGACATGATGTAATCCACGTCGAAAATGTACTGTTTGTGGGCGGTCAAGTTGTTTGTGACGTAGAACGTGGGCGGACATTATGCAGATATGTTACTTTGTGACGTGTGGCCACAACAGAAAAATATTAGAATAGCTGACGACTCGTTTAGGCGAGTGTGAGCCGACTCTTTTTTTTGATAGACAAAAACTAATCGTGCACTGGCGCCGTCACAACTTTGCAGATAGTTTATGTTCACATACAGCTACATGACACACTGCATTAAAGATCATATTTGAAAATTCATAATAGGGGCACTTTAATGAAAAAAAAACTGCATTTATTAAAAATAGAAATTTTTAAACCTATCTAGGTTAGGTTGTGGAGAAGGATGTTGTGTTTTCGGAAAACTCAACAGATATGATATACAAAAATAGAAATCTTTCCTGTCACTTTATTCACATCAATTTATTGCATTCTTGCTGTGTAAAAACATTTCTTGTAAACCTTGTGGACCCCATACTTTTGAATAGCAGTGTTTATAAGTTCAGATTATATAGTTTATCTTAAGAATAGATTGTATATTAGAAAAACAAAACAGTGTGGCCTCCTATTTCATGTGAAAACATTCCTTTATAGGCATTAGCTATATCTACATTATGCAAGGCCCTTTTTTCACCTGTTGTTGAGTCATGGTCTTTTTCAACATGCTCTCCAATTCTTGTTTTAGTACATTCAGGCCTCTTCGTTCATTGCGTAGAAGATCATCTGCTCCGTCCCGTATCTTGACAAAACATATAGTGGAAGCCATGATTTTGCGCTCCTTATTTTTCAAAAGAAGGATGCTTAATATATTTTAGTCGACATTTGATCTCAAACTTCCCATGGGGTCATTTTAAAATTGACTACAGTTATATACAATGTAGCTACTCACGGTCTCTGTGGTGGCCGGTCGAAACTTTCTACCTTCAGAACTTTGGTGATTGACCAGCAATGCTCTCCTAAGACTGCGGAGCAATTTTTCCAGTCGTTCCCTCTGATGCTCCACCCTGGTGCCCTCCTGTGTGACCCTGCCTGCCTGTCTGCGAAGGTGACCCTCCACCTCTCTCACACCCCGCATATAATCACCTGCCATACCGGTGCTGACCACTGCACTCTTATCACGCAGGGCTGGCGGAGGGAATGGCCCGCTGATGACTCCAGATGTGAGCTATCAAAGAAAAACAACATTTTATCATATTGTATGAATATGTTAGGTAACATACTTCTTTTTAACATGTAGCCCCACAATATACAACTTCTTATTCTAGTCTTATTCTTTTCCATACATTTTAAAATGTTTGAAATTATTTATATTATGCTCACCCAGACTGCAGTTTTGTGTTTACTTGCAAAATATACCCGTCAGATTGTCCTACGTAATCAAGATTACGTAATTGTCTTCACAGTGAACATTAGTTACTGTATTTTCATTACTGTGAGGGGTTGGGGTAGTTCTATGCGAAATAGGGACTGCATTTTGAGCTGACAACTGCCCCTACAATAATAAAATAACACTTTTGCAGCATTTTCCTTTTATAAGGTAACGTTAAGTGAAAAAGGTGCACAGAGCAAAATATATATATATATATATATGCGTACAAACATCAATGGGCAAATTATATAGAGTTTAATAGGCCTATACGCATCTATACGCATATATCTACATGAACATCACAGCCTACCACTAAAATGACCTGGGGCCTGTCCCATGATGGTGACTAAACAAACTCAGAGTTACAGGATTAGTTTTGGGTTGGCAAATCCCAACCGATGCAATCAGGCATTATTGGTACCACGATGAAGCTCATCAACTTTCTTTGTTAACCCAGGCTTGATCCTGAG
>JAUMHG010000014.1:2074108-2092735 GCA_032359395.1 Enteromius anoplus | reverse complement strand
CTGGCGAGTTCCCATATGTAACGTCTCCGTTCCCTCCTTCAGGGAACGTGGGTTACAATAGTAACCTAGACGTTTTCATTTATTAAAAAAAGTGTGCATATATACATATTTACATGCAATACATATTTACATATTTACAATTTACATACAATACATATTTTGTGTTTTGTTCTTTTATTGTATCATTAACAAATTACCTATCAGCACATTTCTGACAATGACTGAATTATGCAGAAGCACAAAAGATGATAATTTGACGAATATTAAACTGTTTGGTGATTCTTCAAAATATCATCTTTTGTGTTTATCAGAAATAACTTATACAGGTTTAGAACAAGTAGAGAGTGACTATCCCTTTAAAACTCTGTCTCCTGCTAGACCAGGCTCAGAAATTGAGTCACAGTAACAATGGATGTGTAATAATGCATGCAATCGCCACAGATGAGGTGAGCCTGCTCACTAGTAAAGGTGGTGTGTGTGTGTAGATGTGTTTGTGAATGTTAGGGAGGGTCTCCGGGGCGTTGATGACAGATTAAACAGAAGCGGCCCACCGCGCCCCTAGCTCCCCTCCTGTCGTCCTCACCCCTCAGCACCCTAATAGAGGCTGGCAGGCAGAAATGAGTTGCCATGGCAGAGTGTATTATTTTTGAAATGCTTTCACACAGGCCGTCCAAAGACGCTGGGTCGTACCACTCACTCCCGCATGCTTTAATGTCATCTGCCGGCCTTGAAATTGCTGTGTCTAATTGTTTGCCACCTGCCACCAAATGAGCTGCCAGACGTGGACAGGCTTCTTGAATTGTCTGTCAGAAGCTCAATAGATTAGGAGTGACAACATAAAAAAAAAAAAGCCTCCAACACAGGAGAGATCTGGACGACTCGTCCATCAGTCTTTCTGGGACTTTACAAAGGTGCATTTTTTCAATTAGTATTGAAGCTGTTTGCAGATGGGGCCGCCACCATGAAGAACTTGCTTTAGTCCATTTAATCCAAAGAAAAGCACTTTAATACATTAACATCAGTCCGTATCAGTGGCAACTGATGATATGCTAATAAACCGATAAAACTTATATAACATAAGTTTGCCATTATATGAGGCCAGCACATATTATTATGTTTATTATTGATGTTCATTTATGCACCAAGTCTGTTTGTAATCCTAATAGCCATTTCAAATAAAACACATAAACAATTTGCATTATTCATAGTCTACCCAAGATGAATCCGCGCATAATTCAAAGTCCATTTAAAAAATCCTATTAATAAAATATGCACAGGATAATTCATACATCCTTCACAAACTCCTGAATAATTCACGAGGAGTGTTCATATTTTATTAGAAACTTGTTTATCAGTCTAATGCTATCAACTCCACTTGCCAAATACCCGCAAGAAGCCGACATGAGTAATACGAGTAATAAATACTGCACAAAATTGACTTGGCTTCGCAAATCTTTATGTTGCAAACTGAGGTTCAGGATTAATATTTCACTCTACAGTACTATTGGAATATTCGTGTTACACATATTACTGAAATGTCTATTTAATATTAATTCACAAGTGCGCTCTTCCTTATGATATCTAGAGCGTGCTGTCCAGAGGGCGAGTCGGAAGGTCGGCGAACTCCGAGCCCTGGTGGTTTGAACCTTAGCGAGGGCTGAGCTCGGCGTCCGGCTCGAACTCTAAGCTAGCCCCCCAAGAAAAGGAAGGCGCGAAATGCGGAGTAGAGGGTGGAGGAGGGATGTGTAACGAGATAAGGAAGGAATGAATAGTGGACTTATTTAAGGGAAAAGCTTGTAAATATGATTGGACGAGACGTGATTAGACTGATTAGGAAAATGCAGAGCCAGCCGTTGGCTAATCATGCGTTAGCGCTTCTCCCAAAACCTGTTGTCAACTTCACTTCAATGGCAAATATATATTTTATTATATATTTTCTTTCGAATGTTGTTTCCACAAAACATGTTCAATTAAACAGGGACTGTTTACTATTTATTTATTGATAATTCCATGCTGTTTTGTCTGCTGTGGGGTTACAAATGGAGTTATTTTTACAGCATGTCCTGGCAGCTGTTCAAAACATATTTACTGATGCCAAAAACAAACAAAACCCCAACATAAAAGCAGTCCATATAACTTGTTAGCTGCTTCTAAATGATTATGATTTGTGTTGTTGTGGTACATTTGAGGCCAAGAAGTATTATTATTATATGTTTTATTATTATTTATTCACTATCTGCTGTTTACTGCTAATACTTTTTATTTACTATTTTATTTTTATTATTTTCAATATAATATTAATTATTATTATTTATTTATTTTTAATTATTTGTTAATTAATTATTCATTTTAGTATTATTATTAAACAAAAATGTAGATTGAAATTGAAATCTGCTGTAACATTGCAAATGTTTTTATGGTCAATTTCGTTCAAATGAATGCTGTTGTTTTTTAAACTTATTTCTAATTATCATAGAATCCTGATTAAACATTTTCAAAATGTTCAAAAATATTAAGCATGTTTTCAACTTTGATAATAATAAATACATTTTTGTGGTCACAGAATTTTCTTTTTATTATTATTATTTGTAATAATAGTTTAAAATGTCTTTCTTTCTTTCTTTCTTTTTTAAACTCTAACATATGCATTTGTATCTAGTAGAATAGCTTCTCATAGCACATAAAGACAACGGCACACATGTTTGATTTTAAGGGTCTGTTATTCTCTGTTTGTAGTGCTAAAGGGGAAACACGTGTCCCAGAATGTTTTTGCTTCCCGTCACGCCAGCGTGTTAAAGAGAGCGTGCCGTGAGGACGAGTGGCAGTCTCCCAGACAAATGCTCTAATGGCTCCATCCTCTCTCTGTACAGTGTCTGAGGTCACACTGAGCGGCATCGGGAGGCCTAGCAGGTGACATTAGAACCAGCCCTGCGCTACATCACCCAAAACAAGCAGATCTCTGTATCAGCCAGCATCTCCAGCCACGTCAAGTCGTGATAAAGAAACCAGACCGATATACACCGCAACAAAATATTATTCCATCCTAAACAGCACTTGACTCTGTCATGTGTATAATATCAAACTAATCCTTTCGCTATCAGGCTAAGGTGGGTTTCCGTGTATCTGCGACGCTCCAGAATGTCTGAGAAGAGATTATCGGCGAGGTCAAGAGTTTAATGCAAACTCGTGATCCTGCTCGTCTCCAGCGCTATTTTCAGCTAATGCTTCTCGAAAACCATGTGATTTCTTTTTACAGCTATAAATAAGCTGGAAAATTAAAGCAAAGTATACGTTTTTTAAAGGCATAATTAAGTTAATTAGTATATTTAGGCCCTTATTTAATGGTTTAATATGTTTACTAGCTATATTTAGAGAGTTTCTTTAATTAGCTTTCCAGAGATTGCAGCTGGCCGGTGTTGAGAGGGTCCAGGAAGGATGACAAGATGATTGCTGCTATTGTGATTGTGGCATATTTTCACCCGCAACGGGGGTGTTTTTTTGTTATGCTGTATTTTTCGAAGTACTGTACTTCCTGTTAATTGAATTCAAAATGAATATACTTCTTTATATATATATATATTCAAAAGAATGTTCTGTATTTTCAGATGTATGCTCTAGCTTAATTCATTTGCCCTGATTATAAAGGCTAAAAAAACTGGAAAAAAATAAATAAATACACAAAGAAACACAGCCACTAAGAATTTTAGATGAGGCTATCTTGTGATGTTTTGTTTCCTGATGGTTTGTGCATTAATATTTACATTTTTCGTCCTTTTTTTGTTTTTATCTTACATTTATTTTAGCTTCATTTCTACCCTTTTATCCTTTATTTAATTATTAGTCCCCCCATATATATATATATATATATATCCTAAATAAATATTAATAAAATTAGAATTAAATTAGTTAAATATATTATATATTTTTTTTATTTAATTATTTTAATAATTAAATGTATTTATTTAACTATTTATTTAACTTAATATAAATTTAAATCAAATAAATAATTTCTAAATTAATTCTATATAGAAATAATTCACTAATTAAGATAAAAATAATAATTTAATAATAATAATTGACATCACAGTTAAATATTGTACAACTTGGTAAGATAGAGAAATGAAAATAAAATAATAAGTGATATAAAAAAACAATTTGAATATTTTTAATAATTTAATAATATTTAATTTCAATAATTAATCCAATATAGTTGAGATATAATGGGGCTATGAAAATGTCCTGCATAGTATGAATAACCCATAAGGTTTTCTAAGGTGAGAACTTCAAAATTGCGCTGCTATATCAACACCAAATTTCTGCAACGTACCTGGAAAGTGTCTCCTGATGGATTTCGCTCCGAGTTTGACATTATGTCGAGTCACAGCAGTGGACAAGCAGCAGAAAAGAGAAACATACCCAAAACCCAGCAGTCACTGCTTTTGATTTTACTGTTTGTTTGTCCTGAGCTCTCGTTCTGTACAGTCGCAAGGCTAGCTCGGGCCGGCAGGAGAGCAGGATGTTTACTTTGCCTGTCTGTCTTTCGCTCGCCACTGCGACTGTTCAATCCATCCTGGACCGTGGAAAACAGCCGTCAATCTCCCTGCAGCTGAATCAACTGATTTCCCAAGCAATCATGTATATTTATTGTTGCAGGAGTTTCTTTTCATTGTGGGGAATCTGGAAGCTTTTGTGGTGCACTTGGCATCCCTTCCAGGAAGTGTTGGTGAAATCCTAGCTGTTTGGTCATATGTTTTCACACCTGCCTTGCCAGGTCCCAATCACAGTTTGCCTACTGCATCAAATCCAAGATCCATTTAGTGAAAGATTGTGAACTCTCTCTCGCAGGAGTGTGGTGGTACAGGCCAAGAAGCCTCTCTCGGGCCTGACGGTGAACACAGTGGGCAGTTCTGGCTCCAGCAGCGCCCTGACCTCTGCCAGCACCCCAAACATCTTCGCCGCTGCTTCGTCCGCTACGCCCAAGAGTATGATCAACACTACAGGTAAGCATTACTCTGTCTCATCACGTCTCCATACAACCTTATCTAACTTCTTCTGGAATGTTGGTATCTTTATAAGGACAGGCTATCTCCATAAAAGTAGATATAATGGTCACAACCGCTCTCTGTGTCATTAATGAGAGGTTTATTTGAAAGTGCTGGTGCTTAAGTGAATTTCCACTGAAATGCACGCTTTCCTCTGCTATTCCTAGAATAATTAAAGATGTCATTCCTAAAATTATTTCAACTCAGGAAATTAGATTTGGTGGCATTGAGCACTTTGTCCACTAGAGGGCCCCCTCACTATGTATTGCTTTCTCGCACTTAATGGGTAAATAGGGTCTATGTAAAATTTCTAGATTGTTGTGCAGCCACATGGAGGCTATGAGGAAGATACATTTCAAGCGTGTCCCTCAGGGTGCACACTATGAACACTACAGATTTGACTCTTGAGACAGGAGCTATTATATAGGCCTATAGCTAATCGTGTTTGTAAGTGTGCGTATGTGTTTATTGCTCTAGGCAGGACATTCAGGCCTGGAAACGTAATTTTTGATTCTGTGGGATTCATTGAAAATATCTGGAAAAGTCATTCTCCCCGTTTGTTTATTTCATTATTTTCAGTGCACTGGGAGTTGAAAGACAATTTTGAGTAACTCCACTTTGAAGGACTATTTTAAGCAACCTGCTTATAGTACTTCTTGTGATATTATATTTAGGGTTCAGTAACGTTGCAGGTAAAATAAGATTTTTTTGTTTTGCTTTCAAAACACTACAGTACTTCCTTATATTTGTCGCTATGTACTATAAAAAAGGTCACTGCGTGCAATGACAAAAACCCTTTTAATATAATGATGTAATCTAAACATGCAAAATGAACATTTAAATATTATAGATTTGTGTAAAAGTGATTTTTTTTACACACAAAAAATCATAATATACCATTTATTTAAAAACGGTAAAATTGTGAAATAGTATAACAATTTAAAATCATGTTTTGTTTATTTTTTACACACACACACACACACACATATATATATATATATATATATATATTGTAAAATGTAATTTATTTCTGTGATAAAAAAATTTCTTCAATGTCACATGATCCCTCAAAAATAATGTTGATTTGGTGCTATTTTATAATTATGTTTCCTATTATTATGAATACTTACAGTTTTTTAATACTTTTTCTTGAAACCATGATATATATATACGTGTATATATATATATATATATTTTTTTTTTTTTTTTGATGGATATGAAGTTTAAAATAATAGCATTTAAATGAAATAGGACTCTTTTATAACATTATAAACGACTTTATTTTCATTTTCTTTTTACCATTTCAATCTGTCTTTAACTAATAAAAGTATTAATTTCTTTCAAAATAGAAAAAAAAAACTACTGGCCCTACAATACAGTGTGTTTTGAGAACAGAAAAAAAATACAGTATGACATTTCCCTAAAGAAAGGCTTTTATTTCCCTCTGTCCTTCACGAAGCTCATTGAGATCTGCTTAAAGTGCACGAGGGAGGTTGATTTGGATTGAGGTTGAATCAGGCCAAGCTGTGCTTCCAGCAGAATCCATCAGAATGTCCCTTTTGACGTTTCCCCTCATCTTGGTGTATTTGCTTATGGGTGGACACTCATCTCTGACACGGCGATTGATGGCTGCGTAATAGATTTCCCATCCTCAGATGTCCCGTGACAGCTTGTGGTTTCACAGAATGACAGTCCATTGCTGTGATGTATCTATCAGACGCTCCCTGCTGCACAGGGCACTGTGGACACTGTGGCTTTGACAGTGAGAGAAATAAGGGGAATATAAGATGGTGCTTCACTTTCTCAGGGGGAGGCCAGAGTAATGGGGATGTTTTTCAAAGTTTGTGCCTCTGTAGTTATGTGGTAACCTGATGAAAAAACAAAAAAGTATTTGATTTTAGTGCGACTGAAGGTTTAGTTGACGGTTGGTGGGGATGTAAGGTGAACGGCACTGTGTATAAGAAATTGTGAGAGAAATATTCATCGATTTGAAAAATAACAAATATTTTTTAAATGCATTACGTCTGCTTTTAAACTGAAAACTTCATTTAGTCTTAAATTAGTCGATTTTTCAAACCTGTGATTTCTTGTGGTGTCACAGGAGCCACAGATGCATCCAGTTCCTCTTCCTCCAGCTTTGTGAATGGAGCCACCAGCAAGAATCTGCCTGCGGTTCAGACTGTGGCCCCCATGCCTGAGGACACCATGGAGAACATGAGGTGAATCAGAGCCCCAGGATGTGTGCTGTGGTCTAAGACAGACAGCTGGGTAGAAATTCAGCTTGATGTTTATTTTAAAATGGGATGGTCGAACGAGCTGTGTTTTGAAATGTCACATCATATGAAACTTTGTGTGTCATTTTATTAAAATAAAGTTGTGAGGATTGACCATTCTGTTTTAAACTTAGGGATGCACAATGATATTTATTTTTACTATTTTATTCTTATTTTAATTTAGAAACTGCTTATACATTGGCCATATTATAATAAATACTATATATATATATATATATATATATATATACAAATGTATATTCAATAAAGCGAGTTGCAAAATTAATTTCCCATTCTGAGTTTTCAGTAAATCCTGACAGGAGTAAAAAAATAAATCTATTTTTGCATTGGAAAGATTTTTTTCCACTTGTATGTCCTCGCAGCTTCATTTGCATAAAATTAAACATAACATCTACCTACACTAAAATCCATATATTCTGGCAGATTCATTTTTTTATTATTAATAATTAATGTAATTATTTATTGAATGTTAGTATCTTGTAATACTAAAGCCACCATTTCTAAATAAGTAGCCGTAATTTGAAATTGTTATAGGGATTATATGTTTAGAATACTAACTTTTTAATACTTTCTAAGGCTGCACGTATTTGATA
This sequence comes from Enteromius anoplus, assembly GCA_032359395.1. Lineage (NCBI taxonomy): Eukaryota > Metazoa > Chordata > Actinopteri > Cypriniformes > Cyprinidae > Enteromius > Enteromius anoplus. The sequence continues at coordinate 2,084,806 of JAUMHG010000014.1, read as the reverse complement.
AGATTTATATGCTATATTACTATGATGGCACACGTGAATTATTAGCAGTTGTCACATGATCCTTCAGAAATCAGTGTATATTATTTCTCCAAATACCCTATTAATATAATAAAACACAGCCCTAAATGGCATTTTGCTTTATTTGAGCGTGTCAGTGAGTGGGAAGTATTTCCTCTGTCAGCACCTCATCAGATGCGTTTGTGTTTGTTCACCCAGCCGTGATATTTTTATCATCACTGCCACAAGAGGGGGTCAGAACTCAGCCTTGTTTTTTCATGTGTACAGACATTGTGTCTTTCCTTTGTTTAGGGCAATGGGCGACAATCATTATACTTTTTTATATTGTTGTGGTTGCGACAAACAAGACACCCCGCACTGTACATATCGCCTGTCCTCTTTCTCATTGGCCGCTGCGGGTGTTTGAGCTGTCAGAGGGGGCTGCGCGAGCGCTAATGCAGAGAAATCAGTACGCATAGGTGTTTTGGGGAGTGTGTGGAAACCGTGCTGACCTTGGCTCCATCCTTTCACCTCGTCTAATGCTTTGTGACAGACATCTCACAGACACGCCACCGTCTGACTACACAGGAGAAAGCGTGTGTGCGCGTGCGGCTCTCTCTCTCCCGTGCTCTCCGGGGGCCTTTCACACACACACACACACACACACACACTCTTTGTGGCTCCTCTGCTACGCCAGGAATCGCAAATCAGTTGCCATGGCAGCGGTAACCGACAGCACTTACTGGGAGTGTGAAGTCAATGATGAAACTGTCTTGATGCAGAGGCTGTGATGCCTAACCCGCACTCCGAGAGACAAGAGATGGTTTTCGCTGTCGCTGCCTGCATGTGTCTCATTAGTTTTTCTTGATTTTTTTTTTCTTTCCCACTTATTTTTCCCACTTACTTTCATGACACGCAGTACCCTTTTGTGTTGAATTTTTCGCAATAAGCACACCAAAAAGGAAACGCAGTATTTTCAAAGCTCAAAGATCTAATTATCATCCGATTTGCAACCGAGACAAGCAAACCCGAGGACATTTGCATGCTACTACAACAAAATCCCTAGGAATTTTGCTCAGTATCTCAGTGGTATTACAGTGGTAACATGTCTCAAAACACTGGCTTTGCTCAGTATTTTTAAATGTTAGTATAGTAAATATATAGTAAAACTGTTAGGACTGTAAGACATTTTTTTGTTATTTTAATTTCTATATAAAGTATTACACTTTGTTTAAAGTGTCTTTCTAATGTGTGATTATTTTTTAAGAGTAATGTGTTATTATACATTTAAGTACTGAATAATATGAATTAACTATAGGGTTAGAATTAGAGTTTGGCTTAGGTTAACTTGCATGTAATGATGTTAACTTTATTGTTATTATAATAGTAGGTACATGTAACTTGTAACAATGACGTTTTAAAATAAAATGTGTCCAAAAAGTGCTAACTTAATATTATGGTAATGTAAGTACTGGTATGTAAAGTCAATATCTAACAAAAATGGACTGTTATTCTTTTTTTTATTGCTAATTCTAACAAAAAGGTTTTAATATGCAGTAGATACTGTTACACACCTTTATGCATAATAGCTAAATAACCTTTTGATTTGAAAATATCTTATTTTAATATGATATCTTAATTGAAAAAAGCTAAGTCCTTAAATTCTTAAAATTAATTCTGTTCTGTTCTCAAATATAAATTGAGCTCTTATTTAGGGACAAAAATGAGCTTTTAAAAAAAACTACTGTTCTTGGACTGATTACTCATAAAATGAGTAACCTTATTTAATAGTTGAATACTTAATTTAATAACTTTATACCATACAAGTACTGTACTTTTCACAATTCCAAAAAAGAATACAGTTCATTTTTACCGCATTTTTACAGTCAAATTACTGTAACGTTTGGTCTTTGTACAGCTGCTCTGTTTTGGTGTTAGTGTAAGGTTTCCTAGCTCAATTTATTTAGGTTATTGTTAGGACCCCAGGCTGTACTGGAGCTGGCCAATGCCTTGATGCTTCCAGTGTGTTTTCCAGAACCACTAACATGCTTGTTTTCTAGTGGAGTTGGACTCCTGTTGGGAACATGTAGTTCTCTTTCATTCCTGCGAGTTGGCGTTGTACTTTATGTTTGTTGTCGGAGACCAGGATGTTCAATCTGAAGTTATCTGCAGCTGGTTATTAGGCATTGGTTTGCTCCATAGTAGTGCATAGGTGTGCCGTGTTACTAGTTAAGTAACATTGAATGGAAACAATTTCATGGATTTGTCTTGAAATAAACCAATAATTTTTCATTTTCTATAATTCATTTACATTGTCTACCCACAGTATCACCACTAAACTGGAACGGGCTCTGGAGAAGGTGGCGCCATTGCTGAGGGAGATCTTCGTAGACTTTGCACCTTTCCTCTCTCGTACGCTGCTGGGCAGTCATGGTCAGGAGTTGCTCATTGAAGGTACTGTCTCTCTTTTGCACATTATTGTGTATTACATGGTCATACTGGTAGAGGACGGTAAAGTTTGTTGTATAATGCTGTGCATACGATTACAAACATTTAGTTACTAATTAACTAATTTTATGCTTTTTACATGAATAATGTACTTTTTAAAATGTGTACATGTACCGTGTGTATATGTATGTATAGATACCCACAATTTAAAGGTACATTAAAATGTATATTTGATTAAAAAGTAGTATTTACAGTGGATACACCACCAATCAAAAGTCTGGTGACAGTTAGATTTAAAGTGACATTGATAATGTTACAAAAGAGTTCCATTTTTAAATGCTGTTCTTCTGAACTTTACTTCACAGGAATAAATTACAGTTTAAAATACATTTGTAATAAGATTTTACAATATTAATAAATGTTACCATATTTTTTCCTCAATTAAAAGCAGCTTTGAAGACTATTTTTTATGTTTACTTATTGTTTTATTTGGTTGTATTTTCTCCTTTTTCCCTTATATCTGCGGTGTATGGAGGCAACTACCTTTTAGAGTTCACTTCCCTTCTCTAACTGACTGTGATGGGCCACACACACATACTCACACACGCTTTCTCTCTCGCATTTTGGCTCACACGGCAAGGCAACCTCTCTTTGAATGGGAACCCAGACTCCAGGCTCTGTTTTGTGGCTTTTTTACCTTTCAGCCTCAGTGCCAAATCATAGTGTACGTCCCCCTCACCGCTCAAAGCCAGTTTGTTCCGACTAATGTAGCTCCGCATTACGGCACGCTGGAAATATGTGTGTCTACAGCTCAGGCAGCCATTTCATGAAAGAAATACTCAGAAACACACCGTGCCCTGGATTCAAGCTCTGCTTTTTATGAATTCTAACAGCCAGTTTTCTGTCTTTAACTTCGTATTCATACTTAATCCTGTCCACATTAGGAAGCATCACAACTTTGGTTGCCGGCTGAAAACAGACGCGAGGTGACAATTTCATGACCTTACTAGTGAAATCTAGTCAATCGAGTCAGTGTTTTGTTCTCAGATGTTGTAGTTGCAGGTGCTACCAGAAGGGGCAAACTAGACCTTGCTAAACCTGTCAAACCTTGACTTTATGGTTTGGTAAGATTTAATTTCCCTAAGCAAATTCAGTGTGATTACTAAGGCATCGCTATGAGGTTGCAAAAGTGTGCTGGATGGGTTTTTTTGCCCATTGCTATGTGGTTTGCCAGAGCCTAAACAAATTTAAAGAAATAGCTCACTCAAAAATGAAAATTGTGGAGTTATTTACTTACCCTGTGGTTTAAACCTGTTTGACTCTGTGAAATTTAAAAGAAAATGTTATATACAGTGAATTATGTTGTATAAATTATTTGTATCAAAACCTTTTTTCCAAAGGTTTAATTCCTTGACTGGCATTTGTTACAATTTTGTTACTTATTTGAGTTTTATTTTATAGTATATGTTTAAAATCTAAATATATCAAAATTTATAAATATATAGATTATAAATTTGTTTAATGACATGGTAATGACAGAGTTATTACAATGTAAAGGTGGTTTATATGGAAACCAACATGTGTGTGTGTGTGTGTGTGTGTATGTGTGTTTGTACGTGGAACTTACCTAAAATGACTTACACCAAATGTATTTTAAGAGTAGAAATATTTTTTATGCTCAATTAAATTGTATCGCCGTAGGCGTTCCCTGTCTATGTTTATCTGTTCCATGTGCCTTTCTGTTTTGTTTTCATGCCTTCCCTCATGTGTGCTGATCGTTTGTAGCCCCGCCCTCGTCATCAATGTTCATTCATCCCCAGTCGTGTTTCTCCAGGTGTCCCGTATTCTATGTTGATTAGTCCCTGTATAAATTCACACTTCATGTCTTGTTTAATTGTCTGTCGTTAATGTTTCCTGATGTCGTGAGAAGATGTGTGTTTGTTTCGTTCAGTTCGCTGTGTTTAATCTAATAAATGTTCTTTCGAGTATCTTCGTTCCCATGTCCTCCTGTCTCCTGCTGTAGAGCGCACACTAGCCTCCGTATTCATGACATAAATACATTTTGTGATTTGTATCGTATGGGATGCAGTAAAAGTCAATAAGACCCACTGATATTTAAAACCCAAAATTGTTTAAAATAGCTTTTGGGTTCTGCAGGTTTGCAGTGACATGAGGGTGAAATAATAGTGACATAGTACTGTCCTTTTTTTGGGTGATCTATCCCCTTAAGTCTTCCTCTGACCAACCAATCCTCACACTGTCCAATTTGAAATGCCATGTGCCATTGCGATCCTCCCCGAACTAACCCTAACCCCACATAACGGCAACTTCCTCAAAGATGACTCTTTACCCCTGCATTCATTTGTCCAGTAAGTTAACACCATCCCATGTCCAGAAGAAGTGATGTCTGTTTTCCCACCTCCTTCCCTTCCTCTCTTCCTCAACCTCTCACAGCTGAAATACTGTTCGCTCGGCGCAAAGGCACCCTATTTACCCATAATTACCCTTCATCCATCACTCAGCCCGGCACTAGGGGTCAAGCCCCTTCCCGGCCTCCCTCCAGACACTCGTTCACTGGGGGCAATTATGCCCCACTCGCCCTCGGACAGCCTCTCGACACTTGGAGTTTGAGTGCAAGGCCCCTGGGCGGAACACTGCACTTCTTGTGAGAGCTGACCGCCCAACTCTGCAACGCTTCGGCCCTCTGACAATGTCACATTCACACCAGTGCGGCTTAACTGGAAAGCCCGGCGACTTGCTGTTTAAATAGAATGCATTTAGTTTGTCCAGCAGCGTGATCCAGAGGTCAGGCCCAGCACCTGACTGAAGAGAGGAACCCCGGTGGGGGATCGCTTGGTGTACGGCCTCAGCTCACCCTCATCAATGAGACAGAGAGATTGTTGGGACTTGAACTCTTGGCCTCTGAAATATTACGGTCATAACTTCACGGACTGAATGGTTTAGGAGCGATCATTCATGGTGAAAAGATGTTTAAGTGGGTAACGAGACAAGTACTGCTCTCAGACAGAAGTGAGCTGAATGTAAAGCTCCATTTATTGGTTTTCCTGCATATTGTGTGTACATGGATTTAATTATTGGGATTTACAGTTTGGAAAATGTTGCGTTTCTGAAGAAAATGAGTGCTTGCAAAATCATCTGCCACAATTCTGGGGTGGTAGCCAGGACATATTTCAGAAATTGCTAAGGTGTTTAGGGTCGTGACTAATGTATTTGTTGGTGGTGAGATGTTAGCTAACAGTAAACCGCTGGTTGCTTATACATTTTTAATCTGTGACATGAGGTGTAGCCAAGTATGTTGACCCATGTTTGCATTTTTGTCAAACTTTCTCACACTCTACTGGTTTGGCTTCGTTTGCATGTCTCATAAGCGTGTCTTCTTATTTTGGACTGAATCTAAGTGTGCTGAATAACAGTCTTGTTCTACATCACTACACAGATGATTTTATTGCAGGCCCTGACATGAGATTGTGTGAGATCAATTGACTATTTGAGAACAAAATCGTCCTCTAGGGTTATATTAATTGTTGACAATTTGTCATTGTTGATGTTGAAAATGTTAATTATTTGTTTCAGCCTTACAGAATTAGTTTACTTTCAGAATGAAAATGCCCTGATCATATACTCACCCCATGTCATCCAAGATGTTCAAGTTTTTCTTTCTACAGTTAAAAAATAAATAAAGGTTTTTGAGGAAAGCATTGCCGGTGCAGTGTCAGTGCAGCTTCAAAGCGCTGTACACATTCCCAGCCAATGGTTTTATCTAGCAAAATCATTGGTCATTTTCCAATAAAAATACAAATTTAAAATACTGTTTAATCACAATGCGCGCCCACGACTTCATATATTACATTGTTACATCTGCTGATGAAATTCAGTTCTACTGTACATCACATGGCCTTTCTGATGTGACTACATAATTCATGAAGTCATTCATGCACATTTCAGAGCTAGTGCAAGATGAGTTTTTGCGGTCCAAACAAAAAAAAAAAATTAGTTTCTTTTTTTAGGAAAAAACCAGACTATTTCTCTAGATAAGACACTTATTCCTCGACTGGGACTGTGTAGAGCCCTTTGAAGCGGCATCAAAACTGCAAATTGGACCTTTAACCCATTGGCCACCATTGAAGTCCACTATATGGAGGAAACCCCTAAAATATTGTTTCTCAAAAACAAACAAACAAAAACCTTAATTTTATTGTTTATATGTTGTTGCTATGTGAATGATATTCTCCTCGTTATAAAAATACTTTTCCCTGCTTTATTGTCTTCCAAATGAAAACCCTAATCTAACCAGTTAGAAAATGTACATCACACATCTTCTTAACAATCCAAACCATTGAATTTTTACGGTTCTGTGTTTGTTCCAAAGCTAAATATGGGAATTAGTACTAATGATGCAATAGTATCTTTCATCACTTCCCCTTTACACCACATTCATACTGAGCTATCTCTATCTTTCTCTCTGTCCCCCTCATCTTTCTCTCATTAGAGTCCTGTCTCTCTGACTCTACTGACTCATGCAAACAAGGACATCAGCTATGTGCTGTGTTTGTATGTTAATGCAGGTGTGCGTATGTGTTTGTGAGTATGTGTGTGTTTGAGAGGGAAAGTTTGTCTTATATGTCTGGAAATCATTGCACATGTCATTTACAATTACCTTGTTTATCAGTGAGGTTAACCAACTGCCCTTTATATTCAATGAACAACAGGCTTTTCATTTAAAACAGCATAGTTTACTGAAACATCATCTGATTTCAAGAAAATGATGCCTGTATGAAAAAAAAAAAAAAGATGTGGCTGTGTTTAGCCCTGTATTTAAATTCCTGCCCTCACATTTCTGGAAGATGTATTGTTCTATCTGTATCAGTGGCATCCTTATTCTTGCAAGGTTTGAGAAGTATGCGAGCGAGACCATGGCCTTGGCTTTTGATCTCACACTGGAATGCAGCAGGTGACCTCTGACCTCTCAAGAGACCTTATTAGTGACCCCGCGAGCTGTTAGCCATAACGCACTGACGACAAGAGACATTCGGTCTCAGCTTCAAAACATAACTCATCAGAATTGGCCTGGATGATTGCGTGACATTAAACGGTTGCATTTTGGAACCACTTTTCTGAGGCCATGTGGACGGCCTGCCCTTGACTAACCCTTGCAAATATATAACATGCATAGTTATGATAGGTCAAAGCAAATGTAAAAACAAACAACGTTTAAGCTTTGTTTTGCTTTTGTGTGTTTGTTTATGAAAATCTAGAAGAAGAATTATTCCTTTTCTGTCATTCATTTTTTTCCTCTTCTAGGTCTGGTGTGCATGAAGTCGAGCACCTCGGTAGTGGAACTAGTTATGCTGTTATGCTCTCAGGTGAGTTATTTTTTTCAGTTTCTTTCTATTTCTAATGTTGTATCCAGCTGCATGACACATTGTCTATTGTTAGCAGTCACCACGAGTTGCTTAAATATTTATCTGGATGACAGAAAGCAATGCACAAACATGACTCCGCTCATTAACACATTCATTTCTCAAAGCCAACATCAACTGAAATATGTCAAATCAGACTCAGCCTTTAATATTAAAGGGACAGTTAACACAAAAATTATTTACTCACCTTCAAGCCATTCAAGCTGTATATGGCTTTGTTCTTGAAAACAATTGGAGTCATATTAAAATATAACTCCTGGCTCTTTCAAGCTTTATAATGGCAGATTTTGACTGCTTTCATCCATCATAAAAAGTGCTCCACACAGCTCCAGGGGGTTCATAAAGGCATCCTGAACCATATTAATGCAGTTTTGTAAGAAAAATCCATATTTAAGGCTATCAAAAGTAATCTCTGGCTTCCATGAAAGAAAATATTAGAGGATTTTGATACAATCCTAGAGGACACTGGTTTTCAGTTTCTTCAGTGGAGCATATTCTCAGTGGAGCTTATGCTATGATGGATGGATGGATGGATGCACGGATGCATGTTGGAATTAAAATTCCACTGGACTACTGAATATCAACACCCATTCACTGCCGTTATAAAGCTTTTAAAATATAACTCAGACCTTCTTTTAATATAACTCTGATCATATTCATCTGAAAGAAGAAGCTCATATACACCTAAAGACTTGAGGGTAAGTAAATCATTGGGTAATTTTCACTTTTGGTAGAAATAAGGATTAATAATTATACATTTTAACTCTGTAAAGTCTGAAATATGAAATATTAGTGAGTATCATATACGTCAGGCTTTTACAACTCATATGATATAGTGAAAATAATAAAAATATTTAAGAGGAGAAACCAACTTAATTTTATTCCGAGAACAGAAATATCAAATAAAATTGTAACTCTATAACTATATATAAGTTTTTCAGATATCTATAAAAATAATAAAACAAAATAAATTTAAAAAAAAAAAAAAAACTGTCAATCAGAAGCCAGAACGGATGTGCAATAGTAGATTGTGTATGACATATTTTTCAGGAAAGACCTGCTTTTCATAATTTGTGCATCATATATAATACAGTAGGCATTATAGGCTTAAATTATTCCTACCTTTTCCCGCATTTTTCCTTCTTGGACTGAAAGTAGTGTAACCTCAGCTCATGTAAACATACCGCAGTCATCTTTCCTTTAAATCCCAGTGACATATTACATCTCGCTGACCTTCGGAGTCCCTTGTTAAGCCTTCCCTTTCAAAGGGGTCAGGGTCTCGATGTTGTAGTCAGAGCGGGAGATATTTAACATACCTTCTGTCAGCCCATCACTCTTGCGCCGGGAGTCCATAAGGAAGCCATTACCTCAGCATCTCTTCCTCAGAATCCAGCCGGTCGGAGAGCTCGGCGGGGCGGGAGCTTTTAGTCATTGAATGGCACCTCTGACTCTATGAAGTCCATACCGCTAGCCTTGTGACTCCAGAGTCGAGCTGTACATTTGCTCTTAGTTTGTCCTGACGAAGGTGGCGTCCTCCAGACTCTGTGGCACTCAGGATGCATCCCGCTGTTCTTTTCTTCTCTTTTTGAAGATTTGTATTTTTTTTCACTTGTATCTGTTTTATGCCGTCTGCCCGCTTTGTTGCCACTTGGATTTATTGCCGAGTGAAGCATCGCATTGAGACTCAAGCTCCTGGTTTTCTCTTCCTCCGCCCCTGTTAGACATATAATGTTACCGGAGCTCCAAGAGCTCTTGCCATTAGAAGCTCCCTGGGTAAAAACAGCCTGATATATCGATTGCCCAAAGAGGGGATGAAACCAGAGCCTGGGCCCAAAACGGCTTTCAGACGTTGGAAAGTCTCTTTGGAGCCAAAGCCTTTATAACTGGCTCGCTGTAGGATCTGATTTAGAACATGTTGCCCAAACCAGAGGGCTTGAAAAACAAAAGGCTTGATTCTTTAGATGAGTGGGTGAGTTAGAGAGGAAGTAGAAGAGAATTAGAGGAAGGGATAGAAATAGGATCGCTAAGAGTTTTTTACATTTTTGAAAGAAGTCTCTTATTCTCGCCAAGGCTGTATTTATTGGATCCAAAAACAGTAAAAGTATGTAATATTGTGAAATATTACATTTTAAAATAACTGTTTTGTAATTTAATGTATTGTAAAATGTAGTTTATTCCTGAGATTCATTTCTGAATTTTATGTAGTTGTGCTGCTTTATATTTATTTATTCATTCATTCTTTCATATTTCTTTGATGATTAGAAAGTTTAAAATTTGATAGAATGTATTTGATTGTAATTTATTTTGTCACAATGGTCAAACATTTTATTATTATTAATGTTGAATACAGTTGTGCTGCTTTATTTATTTATTAATCTATTTAGATATTTTTTATGTTTTTGATGAATATAGAAGTTCAAAAGAACAGCATTTATTTGAAAAAAATAATATTTTGTGACTATTTAAATGCCATTACTTTGTAATTAATTACACTCTTTCTTTCTTTCTTTCTTAAATAGTAGTGTTTCTATTTAAGAAGCATTTCATTTTTTTGTTTTTATGTAATATGTGTATTTTTTTTATTTTATGTTTTGTATTTAGAATTAATTGCATTCATTATTGTATGTAATATAATTAACATTGAATACATTTATTTTAGATTATATTTATTTATATAAATTAATGATTCACCTTCTTGCTTGAGTGTTAAATTAATTATATATTTTTCAAAACATAATAATAAGAAATAATTCATGCTGGGAAAAGATTAATCACATCCAAAATAAAATATTGTGTGTAAATTATATATATA
>JAUMHG010000014.1:2052730-2067235 GCA_032359395.1 Enteromius anoplus | reverse complement strand
AAATCTGATAACTGAAATTTCATTTGAATCCTTTTTCTCTAACCAAAAATATTTCAAAAGTGATACCATTCTTAACCTTCAGTCATGACTGTATTCAGAATATAACGCAGCCTATTTCTAACTGTAATATATTCATTTTAAAGATTAATGCTAGACTAACTTCTTAGAATATCAGTATCAGCCTCTCTTTATTATTCTGACAGAGATCCAGTGGGCTCTGTAAATGTAAATCAAGCTTTAGCAGGCCTTGCTGTGGAATCTGTAATCATAGATCTATGATATGAAACTCAGAGGGCACGTGCATGACATCAGTATGCGGTGAACACACACTCCTTCACACAAACCGCACAAGTACATGCGGTGATGGAGTGATGAGTTTTTTATCTGGAACGCACAGCCTGTTTTATATACTGCTCTTGAGCATCCTTGACCTGCTAGATAAAACACAGCAGGCGCTAGATAGGATGTCACCAGCTAACCGGAGACGTCATCTTGCTCCTCAATCTCATCTTGGAGAAGGATGGGTTCACAGTTCTTCTTTATTACCTCCGTCTACAGATTGAAGATTCTGTAAGCAGATAAGATATTTTTACAATTAAGCTGGTGTCACTTTCAACCCTCATATCCTCCCTTGAAATGATAAATAAGGTTTGATATTTGTCAGCGCGGCGCGTGGTAAAGCGAGATGACACCGGGAGATTGAGTTATCGGCTGTTTGAAGAATATGTCGAGGTATAATATCTGACAGAATTCAAATATAAGGAAGGAAATTCAATTACTTCCCCTCGCCCCTCCTCTCTGTTCCCCTGCACCCCAGCAGCCTGTGTTAGCAAATTAGATTTTGAATATTAGCAAGAGATCCCCCCCCGGGGTCCACGTGGGAAGACAATCTTATTGTAGCGGGGAAGATAAAGTCGGCAGGCTTTAGTCTGAGAGGCCTTTTAGTCTCTGTGCTGTTTATACTAGCTGTTTTTAGCTTCAGTCTGTGTATAAAGTGAACTTTTTATGTAATACAGATGCAGCAGCAGGGTAATAAACAGAAAAATAACAAAATGAACGATGCAGACATCTTTAAATATGAGAAAAAAGACAGTTCAGTGCAGTAAATATGTAAAGTTAACTTTAGCTCTTTAGAAGTTCTTTCAGCTCAAACTTGTTCAGTGTGATTTAATTCAGTTCAATATTCTATTTAGCTATAAAGCGTCTATGCGAAAGACAATAATGTCATCAGCCAGCTCAATTCTGTTCAAGCTTTGTTCTCATATGGTATTGTCGGTGCCATCAAACATAGATATTACTTCCTTTAGTGCCTTTAAAACTTCTTTACTTTAAAAGGGAAGGTGCTACAGGGTATAATGTATGTTGACATGGTAAATGAATACAGAAATGGTAAATATTTGATACTGTATTTGCTGTATGTTGACGTGGTAAAGTAATGGAAGACTTAAAGGGACAGTTCATCCAAAACTGAAAACACAATATTAGTTGTTCTGAGGAATGATTCAAAACAACACAGGATCTTATCGGACAACACTTGTGTGTTCCACAGTGGTCAGAACATCATTTAAGTTTAGAACAGCGTGAGAAACAACACAAACTTCACTAACTTTCACATGAGGAATGACATGAGGAATACATAATGACACTTTTCTTTTAGGATGAACTATCCCTCAGTTCTACTTTATGCGGTAGCATCTTGTTTTTAATGTCCCGATTCATTTGGATGTTCACTGTAGATTGTAATCTTTTACATCTTTTCTCTATCTCTTTCATCCATATTTTGGTCAGTCTAACTGTGCACAGTACGCGGCAGACAGGAAAGAAGAGGAGACGATGTGTGATCACCTCATCAGTGCTGCCAAACACCGTGATCATGTGACAGCCAATCAGCTGAAACAGAAGATCCTCAACATCCTAACCAATAAACATGGAGCCTGGGGTGCAGTAGCGCAGAGGTACAGCTGTGTGTGTGTGTGAGAGAGGGAGTGTTTCTTCAACTGTGGCCACTTTTGGCTCTGTAGCATTTCAGAAATGTTCATATTTTTGAAAAAAGCATCTGATATTCATCAAGGCTTCATACAAATACAGTACAATTAGTAATATTGTAAAACATTATTGCACCTATTCTGTTCTAATATTTATTTAAAATGCAATAAAAAATTTTTAAATTATGTTTTAAAAAAAAAAAAAAAAAAAAAAAAACCATGCCCTGGGGCATAAAAGTGGCTGCTGTTGAAGAAACACCTGTGTATGTACATGTGTGTGTTTGTAATAGCGTGTATCTTCTCTTTTTAGAGGCGAGTATTACACTGTTACCTTTGTGACACAAACACACACAGCCCGGCCTCTGATGTGACTCCTATTTAATGTCATTTTCTTGCTCTCCATCAGGGTCAGTCTACAGGTCAGCAAACTCAATTACCACACCAGGCCTCTAAATCCTCAGAGACAGATCACTGGTGGTCAGGCTGTGTGTGTGTGTGTGTGTGTGTTTGTCTGGCTCTCACTCTCAGTCTCACAACGGAGCACCTGGCAGTTGTTACTGTGGTCTCAAGGGTCCTGTTAAAAAAATACCGACTAGAGTTCCGTTTCCCACCAAACACACACAAACAGACCCAATATAATCCAAGATCTAAGACATCATTCTGTACAATGTGACAGTTTTATCTCAACATCGTGATTGAGAAGAAAGTTAAGAAACAACAAACCAGCACAGTTTTGAATGTACTACAGTAGTAATTTAATAATTTAAGTAATTTACTAACTCACCTTATATATATATATATATATATATATGTGTGTGTGTGTGTGTGTGTGTGTGTATTAGTGTAGCTGTAACAATACTCCAAAAAGTCAATTATTGAAATAGCTAGGGTATTGCCTGTAGCTAAAGCACCTTCTATTGGTGGAACACATGATGGCTTGACTGAGATTCTCTCTGCCACCATTGGCCGACAGCCAGAAGAGCCATACGCAAACACACTCTCCAAGCACAATTACTGATTTGCCTTCCAAATTGGCTGGATTTGCAGAAACAGTGGCTGTGGGTTTCTTATTAAATTTGAGAAATCCACTGCAGATGGTTGACTGTACATGATGGCAGCGTGTTTACCCGCTCCAATAAGAAACATCAGCATGAACCGCTTCAGTGGAAGTAGAGACGATAGTTTAGCTGCTTTCACTGATTGTACTTCTGTTATCAGTTTTGACGAATCCAAATGTGCTGGATGTCCCATAATTCTCATCTGTCAGACATTGTTTTTTGACATGTAAGGCACAGAGACTTACATTAGCCATGCTGTACTGTAACTGCACTGTTCCACATTCACAGATAAATATGTATCCGGAATCACTATTTTTATTTTTAAATCTGCATTAAGAACACATTTTCTATATGCAGCAAGTATAAGGCAAAAATAAAAGATATTGCAAAATATTGAGGAATTAGTACTAAAAAATGAAATAAAATATTCGATTTAGTTTTGCTTGTTTTTAACAATTTGTATGTTTTTTCAAGTTTTTATTAATATATCTGTTATTTATTATATATTTGTTTATATGACCTATATTTATCCCCAAGTATATTGCATTTATTTTAACTAACTAATGCTTTTAATTTCTTAAATTTTATGATATGCGGATAATTGGGAGTATCATATTTAAAAATGACATTTAGTTTATTTAGTTTATTTATTTATATAGCACATTTACAACAGCCACAAGACTGACCAAAGTGCTGTACATGTAGAAACATCATCATAAAAACAATCATTACAATAGAAACATAGACAGGCCAAGTTATGCCTGGTAGGCCAGTGAGAACAGATGCGTTTTTAAAAGAGATTTAAAAATAGTCAGACTAGGAGCCATTCGGATTTCAGTTGGCAACTCATTCCAGAGACGAGGCCCAATTACGGAGAAAGCTCGGTCACCTCTTCGCTTGAGTCTGGAATGTGGAATTAATAATAGGTTTTGGTCACAGGATCTCAAACTTCTCAGGGGAGCATATTGGTGAAGCAATTCAGATAGATAGATGGGTGCTTGCTGGTGAGCAATGATTTAAAAATAAATAATAAGATTTTAAAATGAATTCTGAATTTAACAGGCAACCAATGTAAGGCCTTCAAAAGCGGGGTCACATGATCCATTTTTTTCTTTTTTAATAAAAATTTTGCAGCAGCGTTCTGGACCAATTGGAGACAGGCAGTTTGGGATTTAGGGATGCCATAATAAAGATAATGACAATAATCAAGGCATAAAAGGGTGAATGGCCATTTCCAGGGTCTTTCCAGTGAGGAAAGGTTTAATTTTTGCAAGCGTGCGGAGCTGATAACAGCTAGAACCGACCACTGTAGAGATTTGCTTATCAAGCTTTAATGAGTCATCTAACAAAACACCCAAATTCAGAACCTGTGAGGACCCGAAGACTGATAGTGGCCCTAGGTCGAAGCCAGGGGCCTTCGTGTATTCCGTCACCTCAGTTTTGTTTTCATTTAGAGATAAAAAAGTTTTGAGATATCCACGATTTAACTTCATCTAAGCAAGATATTAAAGCATTTATGGCCAGAGGATCTTTTTGTCTTAAAAGGTAAGTAAATTTTTGTGTCATCAGCGTAAAAATGAAATGATACCCCATGTTTCCTAAAAATAGAGCCTAGAGGCAACATGTACAGTGAAAATAGCGTGAGAGCCAGCACTTTATTATTATTCTATTTTACATTTATTTATTGACATTCACTAACGCTTTTAATTTATTAAAATGTATTTACTATTAATATGCAACACAATTCTCAGCGAAATGTCTGTAAGATTAAAATCTGGCCAATTTCAGAAACATGTTATGCAATTTGGCTTCCAGTTTCTCAAACGCTGTATGAAATTCATCACATCAAAGTCCTTCATATCATAATAATAAAGTGCATCTAACACAGACTACACAAAATAATAAAAAGCTTGATACGGTGGTTTGGCTGAAGGTCTCTGCCACTATTCAGACTTATTCAAATATTTATGAAAACCACCTGGAAGGCATAACATTTGCATTGAGACAAAAGGTTATTGAGCTGGGCCACATTGTAAATGGTACCACAAAACTTCCAACAAATTCAAATTTAATGGTAACCTGCTGGAGAAGAAAAATGATGCAATATGTTCATGAGCTCAAGGCAGTGTTACAGCTGAGCAGCTTAGTCTTATTCAATGCTACATTAACTTTCCCATTTATGCGGCTTCTGTAAAATAGAAAGCCTGCGGCGTTCTGAAACACGTGTGTGTGTGTGTACTTTGCATATGTGTGTGTTAGCGTATCGGGCTAAAAAATGTATTTGTATTAGTGTGTTTGTGTGTGTCTTTGAGCATGAATGCACCTAGATTGGTTTTCTGCTTTTACTTTGTGCTACAGCCTGGGGACACGTGAAAAATGATCGAATGCTGGTTTGAAAAATGCGCTGTATCATGTTTTCACATTTAGGCTTCTGAAAACACAAATGTTCCCATGATGCTTTGGAGCGCCGCTTTGATTTTTGCCATTAGTAGCGGAACAACTGCAGATATTTTGACAAATACAAGCAGAAAAGCAGTTTTGTGTGTGATTAGATAAATAAATAAATATTCGCTGTTGTGTAAAATTGAATGATCCGTGAAGGATGAAGCACCGAAAGAACACACGAATGCTGCATAGCAATTCCTCAATGGACGCACGAGCCTGAAAGCCAAATAACCAAATGCAGTCTTTGAATCTTCAGTTCGATCATACTTTATGCTTGCCTGATGATGAATGTCCCCTGTATTGAGTCGGCTTCAGAAAATCAATACTTCTCAAATTGAAACAGTATAGGGTTGTATTGATCTGGGCTGTGAAATCAGAAAGAGAAGGCTTTGATAGGACGTTGCCAGACAGCTCTGAGCCCAGTAATGACACACTATCAATTTTGGCTTTACACTGATAAATCAAGTCGAAAATTGGATGTCAGATTTTTTTTCTTCTGGCTTTCCACTGAGGGAGTTATTTTCCTTTCCCTCTCCTGTTGACCTCTGGCCTCTGCCAGTGAATTATAAAGTTCAGTCGTGTCAAAAGGGAGAAGACGTCAGCGTTGGGATTCATGATGGAAAAGAAATCTATGAAATTGAAAAATCATGGAGCCATTTATTTGCATGTCATTGGCTTGTTATCTGGCTCTCTGAAACTTATGTCATATTCAGAGGCAATGCAAGGCGGATTATTGTCATAATCAATTAACTAGGTCACAAATCTTTTAAATTTTCTTCCTCTAGACTTTATCTGTTCTCATTATATAATAATTAAATAAATATATTTTAAAACATATTTTACACTTAAAAAAATTGTGCAATGTTTGTATCATCTAATCAATTTTATATATGTATATTTATTTATATTAATATGGCATTAACAATCCTCAACAATATATCCATAATAAATGAACAAAAATTAAATAAATATTTAAATTAATACACTATATTAATTAATTCTGTTTACATATCATTTTAGTGTGATATGTTATTTTTAGCTGTTCATATTAATAGGAACAATTAATTTTATTAAAATGTCCTTTACGCTTGTTAAAGTGTGTAATTCCTGTACTATCCAAACTTTTTTAATTAAGTTAAAATATTTGTTTTACTGCTGTCAAACTATTAATCAAATTCAAAATTAATGTTTATGTTTACTCAATATATGTGTGTATATTTATTATGTATATAAATACACACACATAGACATACTGCATGTATAAAAATGTTATATATATTCTAAATTATATGAATATAAATATGAGCATGTAAATATATTAAATATATGCTGAATGCGTGTGTCTTTATATATACAAAACAACTTTATGTATAAAAAAACACAGTTCACACATTGTTTAAGCAAAAACTTTTATTTTGCATGCGATTAATCATTTGACAGCACCAATTTGCTTATGTATTCATTTATTCATATAAATGTGGCAGTGAATCATACCCGTAATAAACAATATTTAACTAAATATATTAATATAAATAATACTTGTAAGTAAATATCTGATTGGAGAGCACAGCAATTACACACGTTTTTAAAAAGTACATAATTTATTTGTTTTTCATTCTGTTTGTTTTCTTCTGCTAGTGGTGTCGGGTTATAATATTTGAGGTAAGTTATTTAGCATGTTTTAACTTTTTAATCCCAATTTATTCCATATTATGTAAAACATGGCCATGTTTTGTGTGTTTAAATGGTTTGCTCTGCAAAACCCGCTTAGTCTCAGCAGTCTTCCCAAGCAGTGTGTCACACTGAATAAAGCAGACACCCACCGATTTTCAATCAGTATTTTTTGCCACGCAATGGCGCGTAGCTGACTATGCTCAGTGTCCAATAATACTCCTTCTTAGTGTCCATTGCCTGGAGTTTAATGTAGCTCTAAACAGTCGCTAATTGCTCCAGAATGGCTGCCTGTAACAAAAATGTAAAGTCTGTGGTCACAGTGGACGGCGTCCCGTTGTTGCGTTCATGCCCTTTGTCAACGTCAGCACTCTAGCTGACAGCTGATCGAGGACCAGCATACCTGGACCACGTCAGACCTTAACTTAACCTGACTTGGGTATTGATTGTAAACGCTTTCTCTTGTATAATTACTTTTTTTTTTTTTGCTGTTGACGGAAAGGAGGGAGATGAAGAAAAAAGACAGTGCCAAGAGATGGAGAGTAGTGGCATGTATTGATTTGTTGGAAGGTGGAGAATGAGGGAGGCACCGTTTCCCTTGAATAACGGCGTGCGTGGTCTCTTGTTTGATGGATGGCAGGAGTCCGGTGCCGGATAATAACTTGGTGATATAATGGAGCCTTCCAGTTACACGCGGCTTGGTTAAGCAGTCTCATTGGAAGTGGTTGAAAGGTTATCAATTCTAATAGCAGCAATTGAAGGGGAATATATACAGCCCTTATGGGGTCTTCTGGGCCCCCAAAATGGGGATCTAAATAAAAGATCAGCTGTGATCTGCTGTGTCATTTATTTCTAAAGATTGCAAGTCACATGTTTGTATTGCAGGAAATAAGGAACCGAAAATGAAATTTCTGTCATTATTTACATGTACATTGTATCACCGCATCAGTCAAACTTTCATAAGAGCCAATGAACCATAAAAAAGCCATAAAAGCATACAGTATTATTGTAAATATTTTAAATATGTATGCATGCAAGTAAAACAGTAATGTTGTGAATATGAGAAATAGTAAAAATAAAAAAAAAAATACTAAATTAAATATATATATATATATATATAAATATATAAATAGTATATTAAATTAATAGAATTGTTTGTATAAATATATTTAATATATAAACATATATATATATATATAAATAGATACATTTTTTAAATATACATGCACTGACACATACAGAATAAATGTAGATTGTTTTGCATGTATTTACTGTCTGTATTTATATTTACATATTTTAATATATTAATTTTATTTTTGTATTAATTAGTTAATATATTAATTTTATTTATTTTATTTTTTTCTGAAATATACACATGCTTGTGTGTGTATTTATATATGCAATAAATATAAACAGTACACATGCATATAATATGGAAACTAAAACTTTTATTTTGGATGCAATTATTCACAATTAATCATTTGACAGCACTAATAAGAATATTGTTATTGTATGGATCCTTGTACTATCTATACCTAAATATTTACAAATTGTTCTTACGGTGTGCCACTGGGAGGAAAAACTGCAACAACAAAAAGACAATGACTGGATTTAAATTTTTTTTGTCAATTTATTTCTTAAAGCCGATTAGGGAAAGCAGGAGAGAATGTGAATGTTGAAGTGACTCTTAAACACACCCTCACCTGAATGACCTTCCATTGCTAGGTTTAAGTCCTCTGAAGTTCCCTTTGTTAGATAATGTTTGGTAAGCTGAACACCATTTGCAAGCTAGAAACTTTCACAATGGCTGTTACGCTCATGAACCCCTCCGTTATCTCCGATGTTTTTTGACCTTAACAAAGTCACTTCCCCTTGGGCATGCTTAACCTCAAAGCCTGTGCTAATTATCTCTGGGAAGAGAGGGCTGGTGGAACGATCATCAGTTTCAACCGAAAAGAACATGGCTGCTAGTGTTCGGTTGGCTTGGTCTTTGGTGAGAGATGGACGGTTTGCCGAAACAGGCTAGAAGGGATGTCTGACCTGTACTAGAACTCTGTCTCTCACACAGGCAGCCGCGTCTGTCTTCATCCAGCACAGTGACCCGCGGTTCAGGCTTTGACAGTCTTATGTCAAAGTGCTTTATATTTGTCTGTTAGAGTATTTTAGTTTGATTCAGCATGATGACATTTGTATCGAAGCTTGATTGTGCCACAGAATAAAAAAAAAGAAATCTTGCAATTGTTTATAAAAGTTTATATATATATTTTTTACTTTTTTCTCAAGTTATGAACTTGTAATTGTGAATTTACATATAATATTTCAGATTTTTTTACTGTAGAATTGAAGTTGCAAAACTTGCGATAGCAAAATAAAATCTAGAAATTGACTATTTTTTTTAATTCTCAGTTTATATCTCAAAATAATATCATTTATAATTTACACGTTGCAATTTCGTTTTTTTTTTAATGTTATTTTGACTACTTCACAATTGTAACTTTTTGGTCTTGCAATAGTAAGTTTATATCTCACATTTCTTAGACAGTGAATTGAGAAATATAAACTCAAAATTGTGAGAAAAGGTCAGAACTGATAAATAGTCACTCATGCCTCGTACATATATTTATAATTGTATGTTTCTCAGATCCTACCTTCAATAAAAAAGGAATTTGAAATGAAAACCTAACTCATATCAGGTTTAAATGATGAGACTTGAAAAACTGAGGATAAATAGCTAGATGCTCTGTGTAGCGATTTAAATGGAATGTTTGTGTATGATTTGCCTTTGATTCAGATATAAACCATTGGGACGAAATAAAAGCCAGGCCAAAGATGAAAAGTTTAAGCTAGAGAATATATCCAGAGAAGATCTGTTTACCGAAAGATGTTTTCTAAATATTGCATGAGGCATCCTTTTTTGTGGCTTTCCCTGACAGGCTACCTTAGGCGTAAATAATTTCCATCTGTGGTGCAATTCCATGAGGAGTATTTTCTCAAATCATTTTGTAAAAGCATTATAAATGATTTCCATTTTAGACTGGATTTTGGCTGTCAAACCCTAAAGATCAAGCTATATTAGTTGTAAGTAGTGCTAATACCCCCCAATTTCATTCAGACGTATGCAACGGGAGTAAAGAGTTGACTTAACTTCATGGAAAGTGTTGAGCGTGTTTTGTGTCATGAACATGTGCAATGGCAGCCTAACATCACAGAGTCTGTGTGGCACTGAGGAAAGCCAGGCGACCCCCAAAATAGAGCAGTCACTGATTACCGCTATTTTACTAATTATGCTCCATTTATGTCCCCAAAGGATGCATTTAATGAGAACATAATGGTGCCTTATTGAATTTCCCTGCTATTCCCTTTTTCTTATGTGCCACAACAAGAGACTATCTGTAGTGACGTGATTTCTGGATAATCATCAATGGCCTCAATGACCGTGATCATGACTTCATTCTTCTCTAGCGCTGTCAATTTAACATGGTAATTTAATGATCATTTAGTGCCCCAGCCAAAGCCATAATTCTGCATGTGTACATTGACCAATAAATAAAAAACAGCACAGACAGACTCACTAACACAAAATAGATTTTGAACTGTTTGCCAGTGATTGACTTTGTTTTATTTATATATCGTTGGATATAATGCTCTTTTTTGTAACGTCTATCAGTTTTTTGTGTGTGCTATAATAATGTACCGGAATTTGAATTATCTGTATTATCAATAAATGTATATGTTTATATATGAGTCAAAGATTAGACGATGTCCACATCAAAAGAAATTCACAAAAGTGATTTTATGTCCATAGAAAGCAGTTTTTAATATAAGTAAAGTGTCTACTTTCAAATACATTTTTTGAAGAATAAAATGTCAGAATTTAGTTGAAATAATGTTACATTGTCATTCAGTGTAGCACCATTTTTTATGTAAAAATTCAAACAACGTGCTTATTCTGTATACATTGTAATATATAAAAGAATAAGGAAGCATATTACATTTTATTGAGTTTTAAATTAGTTAAAATATCTTACTAATGGGTAAACCCTAGGATAGTGCCAAATTTAAAAATTGTAAAATTACAATGAATTAGTATTTGGGGTAAAAGTAGTTAATCTTTTAATGTGTCATAATTGCTTTTTGTTGTAAATATACCTGGCACGATGACATTTTAGTGTGTAAATTTAGTAAATCAGGGGAAAATATGTGATTAATTTAAACATAAGAAAAACAAAAAACAACAACAACAGTTTAAAGCAGTATTACACTTATTATTACACTTATTGTCTTTGACCCATGTACAATTAAATACACTATTTATTTATTTTTATTGATAAAAGCCTATTTTTTATTATTATTATACACTTAAGACAGATATTCATGCATATACTGTATTCCTAGATGCTTAAATGATAAAATATTAAATATATTTAAATATACACTAGATAGTAAATGCAACAGTTGCTATGTTTTCATCACACTGTTTTTATGAGAATTTTGAAGTATCACATGAGACACGAGGGATAGTTTTAAATAAATAAATAAAATCCCTTCGTTTTTACAGTCGCTTTAGGTGATTTTTGACTTATCAAGATATAATGCGAATAATGGGAGAAAGGAAATGCATTTGACAAATACATAACTCCATATGCATCAAAAAATTAATGTGATTAATGTGATAATCTGAATAACCAGCAGATGGATCTTGTTACACTGCATCTGAAATGTTATCCAATTTATTATGTATAAAAATTATTAATTATTCTCCTAGTTTCCTGAGTAATAATTAGTACCAGTTTATCAGGATTTTTTTTTTCTCTTTGACTCGTTGAATGGAAGCGATTATTCGGAAGTGATTTAATGCAATATTTGCAACTTTTGATGGAGACCCATCTAGTGAATGTGTGGGGAATTATATATAAATGCGTGTGGCACAAATGGCAAAAACAGTAATAATAATGAAAACAGTTCTGAAACAATTTCAAACCTCCTTTAAATGCGGTTTGGATTAAGATCCAAAGATCCATTTTTTTGCCCTCTTGTGTGAACAAGGCCTTATTCAGGAAGGCTCTGCTCAGAGGTGGTCGAAGAGGAGTCTAGACAGAACGGTTGCACAACTGAATCCTCCCACTTAAATGAATCTTTGGAGATGAACACTGAAGGCCTGCTTGGTTTGACCGGCACGGTAACAGGGTAATCCATCTCATGAACCAGCATCCCATAATCCCCCACAATACCAGCGTAAAAGCCCAATAGATCATATCTGAAGCCGGGCTTTCCAAACAAAAACATAGCTATATAAATTTTTTTAAATTAAATTGTTAGCCTTTCCTTTATTTCCCATTTTGCCATTTTAGATTGAATCATGGCTGTCAGTTTTTTACAGCCTTTCACAAACAACACATGCCCTATGGACACAAGGGTCTTAAATCTTGTTCTCTCGCTCTCTTAGAGTGTTTTTTAATGTGTGGAAGGGAGAGGGGGATACGTGTTTTTTATACACCGGTCTTTTGTGATGCATTTAGAAAAAAAATAAGACCCAAAGCAGTAGTAAATAATGACTGGCACTCTGGTCGGCTGATAGTTTTGGTTATCAGTGCAGGGAAATTAGCTTTTAAAATGCAGTTGGAAATCCATTTGGGTGATTGATGGCCGATGTGACTAATAAATTTGAGCCGCTTTCGAGGAGGGCGGGCCCTCCACCATCCTTTATGCCTGTCATCATGAGCTGTGCGATTGGTAAAGTCGAGCGTGTCGGAAGCTAATTCCAGTGAGTGATTACCATTCAGATGAAATGGCTATCAGGATCCACTCTTTAATTTGAAGACCAGCGAGAATATAGCTTTTATTTCCTTTTTGAGATATAACACAATTAAGTAGTCTATTAGGCACAGTTTTTATTTTCCAATAAAGACCCCTGGACAACAATACAATTCCAATGTGATATTGCTCTTTTATACAACTGTTAGTGCCGGTCAAACTTGATTGGTTGAGTGGTGTTCCTTAAGCGTTCAAATAACATTAAAGAGACTTTTACTTAAGTTGTTGCTGAATAGATAGAATGTGTCATTTTATTGCATGAATACACTACTGATAATACATGTTCTGTATCTGCAATCTAGAAATATACATAGAACACAATGCATTAAATCAAGAAAGTGTCTTTTGGACATTGTTACTGTACAATCAGTTTTTTGTCAAATCTGGGTTCTAGAAGTAAAAAAAAAAAAACAAGATAAAACAGTACAAATTTTAGTCAAAGTTCAAGGTTAAGTTATATTAATATTCAATACAATTAAAGTAGCTACATACATTTGAGGGGTTGCAGGATGTGAACTGTCCTCTTAAATCTGAAAAAAAAAAAATATAATAATAATTAGCAAGAAAATATTTGAAACTGTCAATAATGTGTAGCAGTGTTTATGAAGTCAAAACTGCTGGGTATAACAGCTAATAAAATAGCTCTGAGACGCTGTTCAGAGAAGGCCATTGTCCTAAATATGAAAAATAATTATTCAGTTAAAAGCAAGCTCCACAAGTGTGGTGTCTTGTAGACAGACAACATTCATAGCTGAATAGCTTACAGTAAGAAAGAAAGGGCATTTCTATACACATCTATTTGAGGTCTCAGTCATAAAACCGACTTAAAAGCAGAATTTCTCATTATTCCTATTTCCAATTACTGAAAGACAAAGAGCTAATTAATCCTAAACGTATAATCGTGAAATGTACAGAATTGTTCTGTATTAAAAATATATTGTTAAGCTTTAAAATATATATAGCTAACTTTTTAAATTGAAAAAAAACGCTTTAAAACACAGATTACTGTCGGTCTAAACAATTAACTAAACAATTATTAGTAAAAAATATATATCAGTGGCACCTAAATATTGACTTTAAAACCTGCTGAAAGCTCACCTTGGCGACTTTTGGCATGCCCTTGAATTATACTTCGGAATTTCCATACACACATTTTTAAGCTTACCTTATTATTTTTGTGCAGAAACAATCAGTCTTTATCCAGTGGCAGTCGCTCTCCTTCTTCCCGGTTTCAGTAATCTCGGCGTCAATCTGCAAATTCAAAACGTTGCTTGCTCTCATGTGCTATCCTCCGTTACTTCTTCTTCTGTTGTTTTCTTACACATTATCCACACATAAGCGCATGGCTGCAGTCAGTGAATGTATTTGACTGTTGTGCTGGAGTGTGCTTGAATCATGCCAAGATGATTTTGATTTATGCACCGGACAAATATCCTAATTTACAAAAAAGCTAACAAAAAAACGAAAACTAACACTGTAACTAATAAAAACTAAACTAAAACTAAGCAATTTCAAAATATAAAAACTAGCAA
>JAUMHG010000014.1:2016724-2026926 GCA_032359395.1 Enteromius anoplus | reverse complement strand
TGTAATGTGTGTGTTTCTGGTTCTCATCTGTTTGGGGGTGGGAGGAGCAGACGCGGGTTCCCTGTCCCGTCGTTTGCACTGTCTTGTTGAGCGTAGCACTGAAAACATATTTTACACTGTTTTTTTCTGAATCGTTCGGTTCGTATGCGTACCGAACTGAAAGCATCGTACCAAACGGTTCAATACGATACGACGTATCGTTACACCCCTATATATTTATATATATATATATATTATTTAGTGAAGTAATTCTTTACATTACACATTTTAGGTAATATAAATTACTTTTTGATAACTTTAAAAAATATGTTTTTTCATTCTTTTTAATGAACAGCATGAGAAAAATCTGCAGATGGAAAAATAAAAGAATAAATCAAGAAAATGTTTACTGTCAAAGAGTAATAAGTAAAATGTAACTGTAGTCTGATTATGAGCATGTAATAACCTACAATCTAAACACAGGTATTAATGTTTTGGAATTGGATTATGTAATCCAGATTACATATATCAGTTACTACCCAGCACTGCAAATATAATGTATGTGTAATTCTGTGTATGTGTGTGTGTTGCATCTCAAAACATGAATAATGGTACTGATAGCACAAACTAGTCCTTGATGTATTGGATAATTTTGTGGTCTTTCGCACTTGTGCTGTCCCAAATTTTCATTACACTGAGACATATACTATCACAGTTTTAGATCACCTGTGTGGGGGTTGTCTCCCATTTCACCAAGAAGGATTCATCTCAGGAAAAACATTAGCATATATGCTAGAAATAGCCTGTCTGGGTTCTGAGGTTGAGTGGGGGTGGCACAGCGGCGGATCTGTCGTTGGAAGCGGAGGGGAAATCCAGGCCAGGTTGACAAAGTGCACAGACTAGATGCTGAGAGGAAAATCGGATAATTCAGTCTAACATTATCATGTTATAAGGAAACTGCATTTCTTTTTGTTTTGGTTTAAAGTACGTGCACACTAATCTGGTTCCTATTATTGAACACGGTTTAACCTGTCATCACTGCTGAATTGAAGGATGCTAGCAGCGCAGCCTTAAACTCACACAAAATAAAAATGCTATCATTTTTTACTCACATTCGTGTAATCCCAAACCCATAGAATTGGAATTTGGTGATGCTACGGTGACAAATTATTGAATAAAGTTGTTATTTTTGTTTCATTTCCACACAAAATGCATCGAATATGGGTAAAATGAAGTGAACAAAGGACCAAGTTCTTACTGACGTAGTCTGGAACTTCATTACAAATAAAGTTCATCTACTCTTTCCTAATGTTAGGATCATAACGGTGTGTTCACACGGGCGTCAGAGTCAACGCTTGAAGGAAGGCGTGGCTGAAGTTTGGCACTGACGCCATGGTCATAGCAGCGTCAGCCAATGAAATTAGACAGGAACTCAACAACAAAAACTCGGATACAGCTATGTTGCCATTCAAAATGGACGTTTTGTTCAAAATGGCATTAGCGATAGTTGGTGTGGTTACTGTGAACGTTAGGTATAAATCCCGGTACATAAAAAGCGATTGGTCATAAAGGATCGGGTGATTGCCCGCCGCAATAATGAGTTTCTCCTCCATTTTATCCTCAGTTTGCTGCTCTTGAACAGGATGAACGTGATTGGCTGCCGCCTGGCTACTGTATTTACATAGAGCGACCCTGATTGGATGATGCTTCACTGGCGTTGCTCGCTTGCGTGGGCCCGCCCATACTTCCTGTGACGCTACATTCTATTTCTCGAGCAAAGTTAGTCTGGCAAAGATGCCGTTTTAGAGCATTTCTGTTCCCAAAAAAATAGGAACCAATGAGAAACGAGCCCCACCCCCCCGGCACGACCGAGGCGGGTGTAACGCGATGACCCAGCCGTTCTGTGACCGTAAATCATACAATTCAACTAATCAATCGTAAATCAAATTCAAACATGGCTTGTACCGAGCAGCAACAATCGTTCGACTGTTTTGAGAAATTTTCATGTCAGGTTTTCTTTGAAAACGGAGCAGAAGTAATTAAAGTAAGTAAAGACATTTTCCTACTGCTTTAATGAAACTAGCTACAATTGGTTACGGTGGCATCAGGTTCCATCGCTACGCATACGTCATCGGAATGAGTGGTCTGATTGGTTGTAGATTCGTCCAGTAGTATAAAGAGGCATCTGATGGACGCAGGTTAAGCCCGCCTCCCTGAAGGCGGGTAGTAAGGCAGCTTGGCCAGACTAAGCTCTTTTGAGCTTAATATTCGCGGAAGCCAGGCTAGTTGCTCGTGGCAGAAGTTAAAAAATTGTCAACTTCTGCCGCGAGCAACGCCAGTGAAGGGCCGCCGATGGATCCACAATTTTTTCCGGCAACGCTTGACGTCACCCATTCAAAGTCAATGGGAAGCGTACACTCCGTAAGGAAGACTTGGTTTCTGTGTAGACCTGCATTTGCCTCTCACATTATTTACAATAAACCACATGTAAGAATTGGTGGGCGGGGCTAAACAGGCAGCGATGTAGAAGCAGGTGTTGATCATCTTCTTTGGTGGTGGTGTTTAGCGACACCATTACATCATATTGTGACACATTCCACAATCTTTAGTTTTGGCAGATTGGCTACAATACATGCTGGTTTTAGACTAACATGTAGTTAGGAAGATAGGATATAGGATGTTTTTTATACCACATATATGTCAACATATCAAGGGAAGCTTGATTTCTCAGTTCATGACCCCTTTAAGGTTTTACCTTCATCTATAATACTTAATGTGCTACTGTAATTCAACCCGCCACCCCCTGAGACTTAGAGAATGAGCAATTACAGCATAAACAAAGCCAGATTCTCCTACAGCAGACATCTGGCATTGCCACAAACCAAAATAATATTTGGGTTTCCACTAAAACATAGACAATTTTCCTAGCATAGAACTGAACCA
Source organism: Enteromius anoplus (assembly GCA_032359395.1). Taxonomy (NCBI): domain Eukaryota; kingdom Metazoa; phylum Chordata; class Actinopteri; order Cypriniformes; family Cyprinidae; genus Enteromius; species Enteromius anoplus. Next base: position 2,024,004 of record JAUMHG010000014.1, on the reverse strand, counting down.
GATCTACATATTCAGTAGTGCAGAAAAGGCAAGCCAAACACGGTAAGATGGTGCGGCTGGGAGAGTATTGATTTCCTCTCAGCATGGACTCAGTGACACAGCAGCAGCAGCGTAGGCCGCCACATGTCCCAGCAATAACCCACAGAGCATCGATCTGGACAGACTCCTGCTGTTAATACTCAGAAGCTTTCATCTGGCAAACGCAGCCAGGCCTGTGCTCACAGATGCCATTCAAGACCTCTTAAACACAGGTTAGAAACACATGGGCAAGACTGTGGTGGAGAATCTTAAAGACACAGACTGGTAAAGCTATGAATTCTTAGTAAGCATTTTTTTTAAATAAATACTTAATAAAAAAGGAAAGGTCTAACATGGATTATTTGTTTGAGGAACTTTACTGTTAAATATCGATAACTGACTACGTTTAAGCAGGGCACAATTGCATTGACAAAGAACATTAGCAAATGGTGTCTAATGTGTGATATCTACACCATCTAAATGCTTCCTGTCTTAGGTAAAAGCATCCTGGAAAATTATCATTTATTATTGACAGCTCTATGAGGTGGAGATGTGCTATTAAAGTTAACCTTGAACTGCTTCTGCATGATAGTGTTTACAGTCAGTCACAAGCCTCCTGGTTTTCCTCCAAAATGTCTTAAATTGAGCTCCGAAGATGAAAAAAGCTTTAATGGTTTTGGAACAACACGGAGGTACTGTAAGTGATTAATTACATTTTTTTCATTTTAGGGTGGAGTAACCCTCTAATGTGTTTCTCTCAACAATTTAGTACTAATTAACAACAATAACCCTGACCTATAGACTACAGAAGGATTAATTGCTCTTTGTAAGTGTGATCTTCATAATTATTTTAACGATTCAGTAATTAAAAATCACTGAAAAGTCAGAGAAATGCATTGGTCGAAGGGTGTGGAATAAGTGCTTTCAACAAAAAGTACCGTACAAACAAAACTGATTCCTAATGTCAACCCATGCATTTATGTCCGCTATATGTCTGTATGATCTTTGAAATGGTAGCACTGTTTGGTCAGAAAGGACTCTTCATGTTTCGCAGAGATTGCAATAGGTGACCTTTCATGAGGAAATTAAACTGCCTATTGAGGTGCATTACATAAGTCCAGCAGTGGCAGATAATGAGTAATGAATCGCTCCATGAATGCAAGTCAGCACGTTTAAGTGTTACTCACACACCACGTGTCACTGCATGGGTTTACACCGGAGCCAGTGTCAGGACAGATTGCACTGTATATTTATTGACAAACCAGGTCTGTGTGCTGACAGCATTCAAACCAACGGGTCAGTGTTCAGCAGCAGCCATTGTAGGTAGACGGTGATTTTTAAATTTCATTATAGTATTAGTTCTTGAATTTCAGAGATTTTGGATCTGAGATAAGGAATTATGAGGTAGCTTCAGAAGAAGCAAATAAAACACCCGATTTAAAAACAAAAAGTATGGTCAAACACATTTGGTCCAACAATTTCAAAGATTTGGAATCAGAATGGAAAATAATCATAAACATGGAATCCAGTCATATAAATTTAATTTTTTAATTTTAACAGTTGTGCAGCACTTTGTTTCCCCCAAAAAATATATAAATAAAAACTGTAAAAAAAAAAAAAGGTTTTATTACATTTTAAAAAATTAAATCAACTGATACTGGCTATGCTTTATTTTTTACCACCATTTAAAATTATATATATACAGTATTTGTAAATTATAAATCCAGAAAAATAATAATAATAATAAATTAAATAATATATATACATATAGATATATATATATATATATATATCACACAACAAAAGACATTATAGGGTTTTCATTAAAAAAAGAAAAACAAAAAAGTAGAAAATAAATTGTTGAAGTTTTAATAATAAGTTTTAATAATGTTTATTTATTTTCAATGTAATCCAGAAAAAAAAAAATTAAAAGCACAAACTTTAGGGGAAATACAATTAAATATATTTCACAGAGAAAAAATTTCAATAAATTGTTTTAAATCATAAATTACATTAATTTATTATTATTATTATTAAGGATTTAAATTAATTTGACATGCTTTTTTGGTTACAAAAACATTTTTTCACAAAAACAGTATCCAGAAATACCAAAACAGTGGAAAAAAATTAATTTGGGAAAAATACAATGTGAAATGATCTTTAGTAATAATCATAAACCATAAACTTAAACTTAGCTTAAAAGCTAAGAAAGCTCTGTCATTCACCTAATAGATTCTACACTGATGTGATTTCCACAGGCTGTCATGCTCATTAAAAAAAAAAAAAAAAAAAATTGATTTCTTAGGGTCCTTGGCAATTACTGTATGTAGCCATATAGTGTTATTTACAAGCAGGACATCCCGTGGGTAAATGCCCTTCCAGAATCAAAGACGCTTAAACTGAAACTGACACAAGCAGAAAGAAGATCACAGAAGAAACATTCCTCCCAGCCGCTGCTCAGCCCTTGTGAGCATGACCGCCTGTGGAAATCACACCAGTGTGGAAGCTAATACGTGAATGACAGAGCTCTCTTAGCCTTTAAGCTAATATTTATGGCACATACGACAGGAGACACATACCACCCGTGGGAATAAGAGAGAAAATGCCTGTCTGTCTCTCCCCAGGCTGTCTCACATGATAAGAATAAGCCAGTAACACCACCACAAAAGATATCAAAGAATGGTGGATTATGGTTATAAGTAAAGATCACTTCACTTTGCACATATAAAAGAAAGGTATGTTTCTTTTTGGCTGGTAGTTTAGCAGTAAAGTACATCTGCTTTATAAGTGTATTTAGTCATAACCACAAAATTAAACCTCGGCAAGGTGTATGATTAGGACCCAGACGACAAGCTGTGATTAATGACTCAAGATTATCATGCTACTTGCCAGGCAAATAAATACTTAGACATGACTAATATAATATCATATAATGAAAGCCAGTTTTAATTAGCATTGCTATGGACAGCCATGAGTAGGAAATATCAGACTGATAAATTGACAAATCAGAATCAAGTATTCCAGAAAGCCATGTGATGAAAAGATCTTAGTGATCTTAGTTTTTATATCGAAATAGATGATGTCAGTATGAAGCATTAAATGTTTGTCAGGAACACTTAACCTAAACGCAGGGAGTGGTGTTCCTCATCAGCAAGCGTTCCTGAAAAATGCTTATCAATAGATAAACAAACCAATAACAACCTAATACATTTCAAAGCCTGCATCAGTCGCTCTGAGAGAACTTCCTGTTTGAAGAAGGTTAGATTAGGGCCAGGAAGCAATTTCATGTATCATTTATGAAGGCCAAATGTTTTACAGTAACTGTTTCCAGACGGTCCGATATTCTGAATTTCCGCTGTGAGAAATATCTAGAGGGACTTTTCAAAGTGCTGACTCACTATAAATGGAATTTAATGAATAATGTAGAATTAAAACTAACATGCCATTTTTGTCTATTCAACCACCACAAGTATATATTTGAGTCATCTTTATTTAAAAGCTTCCCTCTGCAAATATTCCATTTATTGGGATTAGTTTGCTTAATTAACCAGAATATAATGTGATCAATTAAATCACATCAATCAACTGACAGCCCTAATAATAAGCTTTTCATAAACATACATTCTAACCAGTGACTGAATTCATATAAAGCAGTTTTGGAAAATGTAGGATCACAATGCATCGATCCAGAAATCAATTTCCTCTGCACATCATCACCAGCTCCAGCAATGCTTTGAGGGGTGCACTAAATGTTTCTCTAACAGAAAATAATGGCGCCTTGCGTGAGAGGCCTGTTTGATTGCTATCCTGAGCATCTATCATCCCAAGCCCGGCCTGTAACATCACCACTACTGCACCCCTCCTGCAGCAGAGGCTGTTCCTAAGCAACCATCCCCAGCAGCCGGATTACCATGGAAACGGAAAAGAGGGAAATCAAGGAGAGGGGAGAGGCCCTTCGCATACTTGGGACGTGAGAAATTGGGGGATATTCCAAGCTAGAAATATCTGTTTGCACAGCGTTCAACCTCAAATTGTGAGGTTCTGTTTGTTTTAGTAAACTATTTTTAAATAATATACTGTAGCATTTGCAGTACATTCTTCAGTACATTCTTTGTCTACAACAACAAGCACTGAACCGCAGCACAGCACTAGTGTCTCTGTTTCTCATCTGCGGTGAGTGTAAGCAGAGGAAAATATAACACCACTGCCAAGGCCAGCGAGTTTAAGGCCCTCTGGTGACAGCTTGTCATTTCATCAGTCTGTTCCTGTGGAGACACAGAAAGGTCACCATCATCAAGTCTCCAGCCATAAGGCTGCCTCCCTCTGTCTCATCTCGTTCCTTCATCTCCTTCACCACAGTATTTACATTTATCTCACTATCAATCTCTTTTGCTCTTATTCAAGCAACACAAACACAAATCATCTAGGGAAACTAATATCTCAGCAAGATAACAGCAACACTTGACGAGCAAAGAGCAAAATACTAAAATCACGACTATAAAGGGGATCTTGGATGCAAAATTCCCTTTTACATGGTGTTTGCGAGTATAGGTTACGTGTCTTGTGTGGACTCAACCACCCTACAGTGATAAAAATCCATTCCTTTATGAATACGGAAAAAGCCTGCACAGTGTCCATTCTCAAAACATTTAGATTTTCTGAGCAGTTTGAGGTCATACTTCTCAGGCCCCACCCACGGCTGCTGACAGACTGTCCTGTATTAGCATATTTCTGCCCTCATGTGTTGACTGAAATGTCATGAAAATTCAAAAGAAAATAAATGAAAGCTAAATAGAAGTACAAAACACGTAAGAAAATTACTATATAAATATATAGCTCATCAAGCAAATCTTCATAATACCATAAAAGTATAACACTAAACCAGAAGCATTCTTCATACATGCATACCAAACTATCTACTCAAACTAGATCAAAATTCTATTTTACAAATAGAAGTGTATTACAGAATTAAATGAATGTTTTGTTGCTACATTCTAAAGCAGGGAGCACCTACTTTATGTCTGTTTGAAAGCAAAGTTTCAAAGTAGTCCCCGCGTTTAACTTACAGCTCATTTTTGGCTCTTTACCACAAACTTCTTCTAACACAAACAAGTACAGCTCTATCAACTCTAAATATGGTTTCACCAGATAACTGAGTAAAAAAGCAGGGCACTGAAGAAGGAGAGAGCAAGGAACAAACCCACTTCTTTGAGATGATGACGCATGAGCAACCTCACCTTTAGAAAAACTTTGACTAACTAAGGTAACAGTCAGGAGACTTAGCTTTGCTTTATTTAAAACTGAAGTGTGTCATTTGTGCACCACAAGCATCTCTGATACATGGACTTCTGCCAAACAAAGACTGCTTATATAGTGAGTCCAGTGATCTATTCGAATAGTATTATCTACCGAACAATAGTCTCATTAATACTGCATCCAACAACACAAAAGTTCATTTATCTACTTAAAAGAGACAGCCACTGTACCTACCATTTTACCATCCACCGTATAAAGCCTCTTGACCACTCCAGAGTCCAGTTTGATGGCATCTGTGATATCCGTGAGAACCTGCTCGAACGAGTGGGCCGTCTTCTTGTTGAGAAGGATGCGCACGGCTTTCCGAGGCTTTACCCCGCTGCGGATTATGGTCACCAGTTTGGGTCGGATGAAATCCTTGCTATCCTTGATTTCCATAGATTCAGCCGTGGTGCTGGCCAGAGAAGTGGGCGCCCGTGCCGATGCTGTGGTCCTGACTGACCAGTTAGGGTTGACGTTCTTAGTGTATTCTAGATTCTTGAAAGGCTCAATTGATCCACACACATAACTCTCCCCTGTGATACAAAATAATATGAGAAATAACCAGTGAGTCTCTCTGAGAACCGAATCAGTCAGGTCTTTAAACAATATATGAATCTGACTGATTTAGTATAGTTTTTAATAACTGATTCTGCATTTTTTAGATTGCAACCATTATTTATTTATTTTTTTTATTAACAATTAAAAAAGATAATTTTTTAATAAACTATTTTCATTTTCAGTTCATAAATACAGTAGTTGTCCTAAAACAAAATGGTTTTAGGTTTTAGGACAACTTTAATGAGAAGTTTTGATCCACACAGTTGACTACTGTATATATATATATATATATATATATACTGTATATTGGGGTGAACTATTCATTTAAAGAGGCTTCCCACACCTTCAGAGAATATCTTGCACTCTAAAAATAAACTCCATAAATTTGCCCACATGTGATTTTAAGACAGTCTATGGACATAAAAGTTCCTTATAATAGTCGATAATGATGGAGAGGTCACACAGTCAAGGTTAAGTGCATGGCTGAGACTGAAATCACCTCCATTTCACTCATTTACATTAGTTCTAGCCCTGGCAGCACTGAAAATTAATGAATAAAAGAATGAATGAATGAATGAATAGGTGTCCTACATAAAAAGGCACCACTGAGATGCCACTGCTACACTTTCAAAATCCAATCAGAGCCATTTAACACATAATTCAAGGACAAACTTAGATTTAATGATTTTAGTTCCTGCGTTTGATTTATTGGTCAGCGCTGAGAGGAAGGGAGTGGTATAGAGATGCAGAAGCTGTTAAATATTAATGAGCACTACTGGTTTAAATCACAGGGCTGTCTGATATCCGCTCACAGACAACACAAGCTTGATCCTTGTTCAGTACTACAAACCACATGCAACATGAGCAAGGACTTTCCACATAGTAGATTCTCTGATTGGTATACACACTGAAAATGTACTCACACTCAGGCCAATAAAGATAAAAAAATTAATTAGCATGATCTGCTCACCAATGGATCCCTTGCAGTAAATGGGTGCTGTCAGAATGAGAGTTCAAACAGCTGATAAAAGCATCACAATAATCTACATATGACTTGTCGTCATCAACATAACTACAGTCCATCAGTTAACATCTAGTAGAGACACGCTGTGTGGTGGGATTAAAAAAAAAAAAAAAAACAATTTCCTCAGTGAAAAACTTGCCTCATTTAAATCTGGAGTGAATTGTGCATATATCAGGCTTTCTACAGTTTTAAATGGATCATACAAACCAGGTTTTCCACTAGCTAATATGATTCTTTAGGGTCTTAATGGAAAGTTTGTAATATGGTTTGTTTAAAAATTTCTCAAAGGTAGTTTTAAAAACGCAAATTTTACCCTGTCAAAAACAGCTCTTTTGAAATCACTCTGTTCTGTGTACTTCCCCTTTAAATCTTCACGAGCTCC
>JAUMHG010000014.1:2006059-2016624 GCA_032359395.1 Enteromius anoplus | reverse complement strand
GGATTAAACCTAAACATTGTGGTAATGTTGTGATAATAACACTATAATACTGTCTAGGTGTCGACAGGCAGGGAGTGGTACATTCACACCATCTACACCGTCCGCTCCAGAGACAACGCTAACCGAGGCATCGGGAAAAGAAGTCTTGACTATCATTCTGTGACACACAGCCACTCGATTTCCAAAAGGTCAGCCAATCGCGTTCCAGATTTGGCTCAGGATATTGGCACAGGAAATAACCGGGGCACAAACATCTTACACATAGCGCTGGACCGCAGCGCTCAAAAACATCCCGACCTTCACGAAGAATCCCAAGCAGAGGGTATCATTCCTAGAGAACTGAATCAAAGGGACTCTAGTGATGACCAGCTTGTCTTGATCATTGGAATCTTGGTGGGTCTTCTCTTCACCATCCTCCTTGTCATCCTCGTCATTCTGATAGTGCGTTCTAGACGGGACAAGAACATCACTGAGTCCCCGAAAGGCTCCGGCAGCACAGAGCCTATGATGACACAAGGAATCAAAAGCAACGACAGCTCAGAGGTTTGATTTACCAACAGTGGACCCTTTTATTCAAATCACTTTTTGTTTGCAAGTGCCTCTTGTTCATTTGCTCGGGCACGCAACGATACATAGTGACTCGGAGTGGTTGCACTCTACCTCTCCTCGGGATTTTGTTGGTCCGAAAGTGTACTTGAATTTCAGAAGCACTTCTGTTGTCACTGCTTTTAATAATTGTTTGAAGTCTAAATTGTTTGTTGAGAGAATGGATTGTAAACTGCTGTTACTACTGCTTGATGGCATTGATATTCATCCAAATTAAAGTTTTACTTTATATCCAAAGGTGCTAGATGAAAGAACGGTATTATGGGAAAGATGATATTGTATACATACAGGTTGCGTTCAGTCACTGATCATTTTTTAATGGCTTGTTAGTATTATGGTTGAAAGAATAACATTTTAGTCTATGCTGGATGGGTGACCCATCCATGATCCGTAAATAGTATTTCGGTTTACTCTTTTTTTTTTTTTTTACATTTCAGTGCTTTTTTCCACTGCTATTGTTTCTACTGTACAATATAATGTACTGTAATACAATAACTCAATTTACATCAAATTTTTTGCTTTAATCTGGTTTCCGTAAGAGTAAAATGGTTTTAGTTTTGGCAAAACAAAGCACATTAATATTCTCTTTGTGTATTTGACATATTTATAGTCGCTATCACTGCATGGCTTTTAATTAGATTTTTTTTTTAATCTACACTTACTGTGTAAAAATGTATTATAGTGTATTATAAGTCAGATAAAATGATGGGGGAAATGATCTTTGATTTTTTTACCATGTAACTTTTCTTTGATGTTTCACAGCCAGCATTTCTTTTCTTTTCTTTCTTTCTTTCTTTTTGAGATTTAAATCATTGTCATGACTTTTGTACCTGAATGTGATGCTAATTAGCATGGTATCAAATGAACATTAATGAGATAAAAGTGAGCCTTTCTTTGAGATGCCTTAACACACACACACACACACACACAAATAAAGACAAACCATTGTGAAATCAATTTTTTAAACAATGTAAGTCTGTCCAAGAATATAGTTTAATACAGTATATACAATATATACAGCTCTGTAAAACAAAACAAGCAACAACAACAAAAAAATCAATAGTTTCTCTGATTTTCATATTTATAGGCCTGTGTTTAAGTAATTTGTTTTATTGTGTAAAATACTGACATTTTATCCCAAATTTCAAAGAAACATTGCCATTTATTTGCAGAAATGGCAACAGGTCAAAATAACTAAAAAGATAACGTCAGACCTCAAATAATGCAAAGAAAACAGCTTTATAGTATGTTTTAACTTGGGAAGAGTTTAAAAATCAATATTTAGTGGAGTAAACCTGATTTTCAGCTTTCCTGTCTTGTTGTTACAATGAGGGACATGAAGTGCTCGAGTTCAAATGCAAACAGTTTTTAATCAAGGCTCAGGGTCAGGACAGTCATAATCAAGTGCTGGCAGACAATGTTAGCGGAGACATAGGCAGAGGCAAAGTCGAAAACAAGACAAAGGTCAAATACCGTTGAACAGGGTCCTTGGGGAGAGAAAGAGAGAAAGTCCAGATACAGGCAGTAATCGTCAACAGGTAATCCAAAAGGCAGTATAGCTAGGAACCAGGAACGCGAATGAACTTGACTGTGTAACATAAACAATGATCAGTGACAACAACAAACACTGAGCAGCTTTTATGCTGGAGGATATCCGGGTGAAAATGAGCAGGGCCAATAGTTTCAACATAAAAGTCCTGGTTAAACACACAGAGTGGAGTACACGAATGATAAAAGTCCGGGAGTGAGAAGCGGAGACAAACACACAAAAGGAGTCCTGGGCACGGGAGTGGCCTGAGCTGGCACATCCAGCTGATGGTTACACTTCTCATGCACTCCAGTCTTTCACATTGCTGTTGGGCAACTTTTTGCCACTTCTAGAACAAAACTCAGCTCTGCTCTGTTATTATATACCACTTGTACTTTGTTGATTAATAAACGTGAAACGAGAGAGCGTTCAACGAGTGCTTGACCTTTATTTTTCTATTGAAATATACTTCACTAGAACTTACGGTATATCCGTACTCATCACCTAACATAGGAGGGTAAGGGAACACAGAAGGGACATTCACATTCCGTAAATACACAACAACTGTCAAAAAGTAGCAAGTTTTCTACTAGGACAACCATGTACGTAGCTTGATTCATACATACATGTATAACACTGTATTTGCTATAAGAAAACAAAACCCATTTCCAATATAAATTATTAAGTACTGGCTGTAAGGCTAATATTAGTTTATGCTTAAAAAGTACACTGAATGTAAAACTAATTCTACGTTCTAATTTACTGTATTCTACTGTAATTACATTCAAAACTTGAAATTACAATCAATATCTGTAAATTAACAAACTGATTGAAAATTACAGTGATCTTTTATACATAAAAAATTGACTGTCACATTATTTTTCTGTTATTTTAAATTAAATTTCAAAACTTTTACAAATAGCCTAATTATTACAAATAATACCCTTTTTAATGACAAACATTTCGGACACAAACAGAGAAGAAAGTTACAAGAATGGCTCGTTCTTTTTTGGAGGATCCCATAGATGAAGAGGCTGTATTAATTCGAATAGAATTACATTTACGTCGGGCAAGGATTTTGAGACCCAGAGTGGATCTTTTTGTCTTTTCCATTGTGGTATTGTGTGGTTGAGCTATCCGGGATAATTGTCCAAAAATTGTGACAAGTAGATACTTGTCTGGCGCCCGAACATTAGTAACCAATTGGTTACAGGGTTTGAGAGGTGATATTGACATTGTAACATGGTTTAGCGGTTCAGATATAGCTTAGCACACGGGACGGCCCAGGTTCGCGTATCTAATGGGATTTTTTTTGGGGGGCAACCACCGTTACACCCCATAATGTTACATTTTTGTTTGAGCGTTACAGTTTTTCGTTCCTATCAATTAAGTTACGTATATCCATAATCTAATCCGTTCTTACATCACTAACATCGCCAATGGTGGCCGTGCTCTTACATTTCTTTTGAAGCTTTCTGTATCGGGGATGCGGAGTAACGCCTGTTTCACACATACTCCGTTTGCAGTGCGTATTTTTTCCCGCACCCATGTTAACGGTTAACTGTATTACGCTATTTATGTGTAGGTTTTTCAACATGAATACAAACTGTTGGGCCTATATATTGTTCGTGAATACAGTAGTGTTTCTCTTTTTTATCTATATTCAAGTTTACACTTGAATTTAGCATGTCATAGTCATACATAAATGTTATGTCTAATTAGTAGGCCAGATGTCATTTATAAAGGGCTGTCAATTAAGTAGTTTGTTAAAGTTTAAGTGTACATAAGTGTTAAATTCTTCTAATTTTACATGACAATGTATAAATATCAGTCTTTTTAATTGAAAATAAAGTGTCGTATGAATTATTAATATAGAAATGCATTATCTTAATATAGTGTACATATCTGTAATTAATATAATACATATTATTACTCCATACTGTCAATTTACATAGATATATTCATACTAAAATTTACTTTATATTCAGGCATACAACTATATGAAAAGTTATATATTCAGATATAGATTAATGTATTCATATTTTATCCAAATGTTTCTTGTATTTAAAAAATATATATATATGCTTTCAATATTTCATGTTATGAAATCTGTGTGTCTTTACATTACAAACAAAATGAGACAAGAGCTGCATAAAATATTTTTATTTTTTACTCTACACAAAAATAAAACTAATTACAAGTCAAAATGTCCTGTATTTTCAACACGGGACAACATTTAGGTCCTTTGAGAAAGTTAAAACAAGTCAGATCATCTGCTCTTTCTCTTGGTTTTGCATAAAATTGAGGATTGAACCGGCGTCAGTAGCGCACTGCAAACGTGCCCTGTGTGAAAGCACAATGACTGCTTCCTGCTTTTGCACCGCATACATAACGCACAGCGACTGCATAGGCACTGCATACAGAGTATGTGTGAAACAGGCGTAAGGCCACTGTATGCATGCACTGTATGTATATATAAAAAAAAAAAAAACCTTGACATGCTCAAACCTTACCTGATTGAATTACATTTTTAAATTTCATTTTCAGCTGCTGCCATGTTCTTTTAATACCTAAAGGATTGCACCTACTTGACAATTACAATTAGATTCCATAGCATAGTTTTAAGCTTTACCTTTGATATTACTGCAAAAAAATAAATAAACCACTGACCTGGAACATGTACTGTCCTTTACCTAGATTAGTGGGATTATTAATCGTTCTAAAAACTATTTTTTTAGTACTGCTATAACATTCAAATTTGTTGTAGAAACTATGCAGAAGCCTATTTTATGAAATTAAATGCAATTTCATCTGAAATAACTTTAAAATTACAGCCAATTCCCAACATTTTCCAAGTAAAAAGTCAATAAACGTCACACATTACATTACTTATTTTTTATTATACTTAAATATGTGCTCATATTTGCTGTAACTTTGCATAAGCACATCAAGTTCAGCAGGAGAAAAAAATGCCGACCTCTTTTTTTCAGATGTTGCCATGTTGACTTGTAATGTCTGCGCTCCATTGATAATGGCTTTTTATTGTCACGGTGTACACGCTTAACTCTGAATTAGTCTACTCAGAGTTGATTGACCTTACTAAGATCACCTGTTCTGAAACCAAACAGGTTAATATCTGGGTTGGTCAACTCAGAGTTCAAGTTTAAACTGAATTGTTTGAACCCCCTTTCTGAAAAAGCCCCAAGATAATTCATTTAGGACAAATAAAAGAAAGTAAAATGTCAATCTCATTTTTGATGATAACAGGTTTTGGATGAATGTTCTCTTTGTTGTAGTGACAGGCCGTCATTTGCCACACATCCAGAATATAAACACCAACATCCTGAAAAGCCCAACGCAGAATTCTGTCCAACTGTAAAGAATACCAGTCACTGCCGAAAATATCCTATTATAAAAACAGAAACCCAACGTGAATCCTAAATGTTGCCTCCCTGTTTTTTAAAAGGTTAGATCACCCATAACTTTCATTAATCTTCAGAACACAAATTAACATATTTTTGAGGATATCAGAGAGCCATCTGAACCTCCATAGACAACTGAAATGATCCCAGATCAAGAAACGTGGAACAACTTCAGTTTTGCGACTCTATGAGAATGTTTTTTGCACAAAGAAAACAAAAATAAGCAATTCGTTCCCTTGAGGAACCAGGGTTACATACGTAACCTAGAGACGTTCCTCTTCAGGAACTCAAGCTGCGTCGACAAGACGCTATGGGAATGAGATGCCCACACCCCCAGACTTTCAAATCCCTGCCTACTGTGTGTTTGTGCACAGCTAAGTCATGAGAACAGAGGAACCCGGAGCGGCTCACAAGTCCAGTCCATAAAAGCAGACAAACTTGTGGGGGGAGGACCACCCACCCAGCAGCGTCACATATATCGGCCATGGAGACCAGAGGACTCGTAACACATGTTAATGGCATCCACTATCCACCGGCTTAAAGTCTGCTTGGTCGCTGGAAACCCCTTCTTGGGTGGACCGAAGCATACGAGCAGTTGCTCTGACTTTCTCCACAGGGCAGCTCTGTGGACGTCTGTGGACATACAATTTAGGTTCTGCTGACCAGGCTCCCTGAAGGATGGAGGATTGAAGGCATGTAATACTACTGGCTGTGGTGTGACCATAGGTACCTTAGGACTGTAACCTGTAACTTGCGGGTACAGAAAGGCTTTGGCCATGCCAGACGCAAAGTCCAAATGGGCCACTGAGAGGGCCTGAAGGTCATCTACTCTCCTCAGAGAATCTGAATCGATCTGAAATCTCCTCTATGGGCTCAAAAAGTGGCCCACAGAGGGCTTCTAATACGACAGCCAGGTCCTAGGTTGGTACCCAGGAACGTACCAGAGGCCTTAACCTCAGCGCACCGCGGAGGACACGTATGACCAGGGGTTCTTTACCAACTGTGTGTCCACCAAGAGAGGCGTGGTAAGCCGATATTAACCTAAACCTTCCTAAACCTAAACCTAGCCACATGAACCTTCAAGGTGGAGTGGGTGACCCCAGTAGCCTGCAAGAACTCCAGAACTGTAAAATCCTGGCAGTTGACTTGATCTTGCTGGCGTTCTATACACCAGGAAGTGAATAACTTCCATTTCAGGGCATATAGTTTCCTCATGGATGGAGCTTTGGACTGGAGAATGGTCTCAACAACCTCGGCTGAGAGACCTGTGGCTAAGAGTTGTGCCCCATCAGAGGCCACACTCTCAGTCTCCACAACTCCAGACGGGGGTGCACGATTGTGCCCCCTGCTTCAGAAGAGGTCTCGACAGGATGTCTGCTCCTCCAATTAGATGCTGGGAATGTAGATGGCTCTAAATTAGATGGATCTGTCCCGGGTCCACAAAAGGATCTGGTGCGCTATCTTGTACAAGGGGCGCGAATGCAGACCTCTTTGGTGGTTGATGTAAGAGACAACTGACGTGTTGTCGGTGCGCACCAACACGCGTTGATCTCTTACGTCTGTGAAGAAGTGTTTGAGAGCTCGAAACACTCCTAGCATCTTCAAGCAGTTGATGTACCACGTGAGATAGCGACCACTCCACAGACCGCGGTGCCAAGCGGCCACTCGTGACCGCTCCCCAAACAGTAAGGGACGCATCCGTTGCTAGCGTACTGCGGCGACCTGGATCTCCCAGCACTGGGCCCTGATTTAGGAACAAAAGGTTTCCTCCACATATCTAAGGCACGTACCGCTCGGCGTGACTGTACCTCTCTGTACCACGCCTAGATAAGTGGTTCTCTGAACTGGAGAAAGGATGCTTTTCTTGACGTTCAGTCTCAACCCCAAACATTTCATGTGAGTGAGGACAACATCTCCATGTCTGCTCACTTCGCTCGGCTAGGATCAGCCAGTCGTCGATATAATTCAGTATGAGGATGCCCTGGAGTCACAGAGGAGCCAGCACTGCATCCACACACTTTGTAAACGTACGGCATGAGAGTGCAAGGCCGAAGAGGAGAACCCGATATTGGTACGCTTTGCCAGTAGTAACTGTAGCAGAATTACCTTCAACTAATCTGTTCGTTCAGTGAACACATAGTGTAATTAAGAAGGGATATTTTCTTGGCCACAGAAATATGCCTTCTTACAGTATCACTATTAGTGCATGTAGCAAGGGCCGAAATCATAAAGGGGACACTTATTTGCAAGGTAGAATCAGAATCTATGTTAACTCACATGTATAAATACATTCACACTAAAGGGAAAGTGCAAAGCAAGGCTTAAGGGTGAACCATTAAGAAAGAGCTAGAATTGAAGTTATGAAAAGAGAGTCAGTTGACCATCTGTAAAACCATCAGTGCTCTTTGGTGAGGGTCCGATGCAGTCTCGAAGTCCGGATGGCTACAAGGTTTAGGATTGGCAATCATGTCCTCCTGGTTTGAAGAGTGATGCATTCCCAAAAGGTGTCCTGACGCTGGTGATTGGTAGAAAAAAAAAGGAGCTGGAAGAGAGATCTGTCATGATCCGTGGATCTTGGAAAAATGGAAAAATACAAGACAGCAAAGGTCTGGCTCAGAGCTTAGGTGTTGCCGTGGAGCTAACTTCTCATCTCAGTCTCTGCAGCTTGTGCTGCATCTAGGCAAAGCTGATGCGGCGGACCAGAGAGAAATGCTGTCGTTCCGGCATCCAGAAAAGTAGAAAAAGCATGAGAGTTTCTGATGCACAGGCTTTTGTAAAGTCCTGAGGTCACACCACCTGTGGGTCAACGGCCAATGGTGTGCTGATGCTTTTGGAGGGAACTGTTTATGTCTCTTTGTTCTCAACATGCTAATTAGCATATACTGTATATTGTATATTGGTGAACCAATATACTGCATATACTGTACATTGCATTTTGGTGGTCTCCTGAGGGCACCGGGTACAAGCGAGCACCGTGTGATGCAGTGAGACTCGCTGCACCCTGGCGGGGGCTGCCCTCTGAGGCCCTGAGACACTCATCTCAGGGCTTCTTTTTCTTTTTCCCCGCTTCTGAGTGTCTCGGTATGAGAAGCGGGTACTCGAGTGAGACTGCTCCCACCAAGCAGCCTCACGAGTTGGAGAGCGGAGAGGGAGATACCGCTGAAACACCGCCGCCTGGAAGGAGCCTTTAAAGACGATGCAGCAGCGAGAGAAAGATAACTCGCAAGCATCTGCTCTACTCTCGGCATCGTCTTATAACCGCTCTTGTCCATCTCCACTGTATTGCCGTAGCAATCAGATGCGGGGCCGAAAAAGGCTTCTTCCACAATCTCGACACCTCGAGGTGAAGATCGGGGAAGAGCAGCAGGCTCCTTCTTGTAGGTGGTTGCCGAGCACGCAGAAACCTCTCATCCAGTTTCCTACGCTGCGGCTCGGCTTTTACCTCGGCTGGCCAATCGATTTTCAACTTGGCTACAGCACGAGTCACCACCTCCAAGAGCTCCTCGTACTGGGGTGAGGAGGAGACCATAGTCTCCTCAGTGCCCTCCGTCTCCTCATCCTCAGATGGGAGAGGAGTAGCGCTGCGCCGCCCTGACAAGGGGAAGTAGTCTGGCTAGCACTCGATCTCGAGCCAGAGGACCTCATCGAAGAGGGCCCTCCGGGAGTGAAGCACTCGCAGTGGCAATCTCTCACAATGCCTGCAGCCCTTCTCATTATCCTGAAGGGCTGCGTCTGCGTGCTTCGCTCCCATGCAGGCAACACAAAAAGATTGTGTGTCCTCTGGAAGGATATAACGTATAATATTGTGAGCCGCTCTCACCCCTTGTCTTTTTGCTTTGCTTTGACATACTTTGTTTTTTAGAAAGAGACATTTTTAAGCTAAAACAAACACACGTTCAACACAGAGTGCTTCGCTGAATGACAAAAAGCTAATTTGCCAGCAGCATTCCATGTGCTTTTATGCTTCCTGGCCAGTGACATCACCCGACTATGACGTCCAAACTCACCATTGGCTGATTCTACACATGATTCAGAGCCGTCACGCTTAGGGTGTTCCCATAGCGTCTAGTTGACGCAGCTCGAGTTCCCGAGGAGAAAGTTATTTTGTGTTCAGAAGATGAACGAAAGTCTTATAGGTTTGGAACGACATAAGGGTGAGTAATTAATGACAGAATTTTTATTTTTTGGTGAATTAACCCTTTAACATGATAATGTATAAGCTTACCTTATAGCCAGTGTTGACAGTCTTGATAATAACGGTAGTGTCAGGCGCCCGCTGTAACAATGCTAGAACAGCTTTGCGGATCCTCAACACTCTATGGCTGAAGAAATCCAGAGGGTACGTGGTGAAATGGGGCCCCAAATTGAAAATAATCACAGTGTGGGGTCCTCCTGCCAGATCATCGATCTCATTACTGATGTAGTGCAGAAACTAATCATTTTGATGATGCTCTTATCTCCATTGATACCTTTGTTAGTTTGTTTCCTGTCAAAGAAAACATGTTTGTCTGTCAGACTGCCTTCCATCAATGCATTAAATCAATCAAGTATAAAAGTTAAGAATCCTTTAATCTTACATAAGTATCTTCTCTTTATTAGTCAGACGGTTTTTATAACCACCCATAGAGTGGTACACAAGGTCAGTGCAGTAAAGTGATTTGGGTCTCTGGCAGCGCCATGTTTCTCCGGTACGGGGATCGCTGTATTCACAGCAACAGTCTCTGGTTCCCATATGCTGTAGTCCATTCTTGTCCCACTTCACATTACACATCACTGTTTCACTCAACCTGGTCATATTTGGTCCTTCTGCCTCATAATATCCATTAAAAAACACTCTATCAGAGTCAGTATCTCTGTGACGCTTCAGGACCTGCACAGCTTCACTGGAGTGAATTAAACGCACAGCTACCTGAGCCTCACCGACCCACGGCAGGAGGAAACGCACAGAGTAGGAGCCGTTGAGCAGATCCACCACCTCCCCAAACACACTGGCCTGTGACAGAGAAACA
>JAUMHG010000014.1:1994904-2005959 GCA_032359395.1 Enteromius anoplus | reverse complement strand
TCAGAGCGGTCACGCTGGAGGCGTTCCCATAGCGTTTCGACGCAGCGTCTCGTTCCCTCAGGGAACTAGGGTTATATGCATAACCTAGAGACGTTAGTTTTGTATACACTTAAAACAGTTTCAGTTAGTTTTTTTGTTTTTTTTAACTCTCATTGTTATTTTGTTTTTATTTCAGTTAACGAAAATGCTTTTTCAATTCTGTTTTAGTTTTTCCTTTCGTTTTCGTTAACAATAACAACCTTGAGCGGTGGTCTCAACCTACAGGGGGGTCTTCACCAGGGCACACTGTTTTTCTGTTCCCTCGAGCGGGTTACACAGCAAAGGTCCCTACTACCACTGCACCATGGCCAATCGAGTTACAGGCGTTTAATCCTCCTCCCTTTCGGGATCCTGACCAGAAGAAGTTGAATTGTATGTATCCTGTGTGAGCACTGGACATGTACGTTCACAAGGCAGCCTTGTGTAGAAAGTCGGACCAATTGCTCGTGTGCGTTGGTCCACCTAGAGGTCAGCCTGCTACTAAGCAAACCATCAGTCAGTGGATTCTCGAGACAATGAGTCCTCTGATTCCCCCCACCAATGAGAACCAGAGCTCACTCCACATGGGGTAAGGCGGCCTCAAAGGCCTATTCGGCAGGTGTCCCAGTTTCGGACATCTGTTGCGCTGCAGGTTGGTCCACCCCCTCTACCTTCGTCCAGTTCTATGGTCTAGACGCTGGTATGAATCCAGGGTCATCAGTCTTCTTGCCCTAGTGGTGTATGTTGAGACATAGACACAGGCCAGGGACTTGAAACTCTTTCAGCGTGGGTATCTCATTCCCATAGTGTTTCAGGATGCAGTTCGAGTTTCTGAAAAGGAACATCTCTACGTTACGTATGTAACCATGGTTCCTTGAGGGAACTAGACACTGCGTCCCGTATGCAAGCTGACGTCGGCTTTGAGGTGCCTTTTATGCATCCTGGTCTGATGTCACCCGCCCTGATGTCATGCCCTTTGATTGGACGGATTCTACAGCAGATTCAGAGCGTGTCACGCAGGAAGCGTTAGCATAGCATTTCAGGACACAGTGTCCTGGAGACATTATTTTATTATTAATGGCCCTGGTTCGGTTTGTTGCAGTATGCTCTTCGATATTCTGCTATTATCACTAACCAGCATATTGCATATGCATGCACAGTGTGTGGGTTACGTTTTTTAGGATGGTAACCATTACTTACTTATCAAACTGAAAAACTTTCCTTTTGTACTATTAATGTAATAAATCAATGTTTCTGTGCTTTCAATTCATTAGCTAAAATTAGCTGTGGGGACATACTGAGCTGAGGAGAAATACTTTAGTCTTATCTTTCTTTGTTTTTTTAGCCCCTCTAATATTAATCATATTTTCGTACTTTGCCATCATCTGTTTTCAATCTGTTTTCAAACTCTCAAGTGTTTAGGCCCGATTTAAAACATTTTCTACAGTACATGCACCCCTCAGCTTTCAATCATATGCCTTAGATATGTGACATAACCACTGAAATACCTACAGATGTTCGGATTGTGCTTGTTATGTGTTACAGTATTCTCCCACCTGTTGTTAACCCAATGATTCACTGTTTGAGAACTCAGGAAATCAAGGCAGTCTTCAAGAAGAGAATGAGAGAGAAAAAAGTCAACCTTCAGCTTCAGATGATCCTACCTTCAGAAACTGTATGTTATATATAATGCTGTTTAACAAATAATGCAGAGTAAGGAACCATCTTCACACCATCGCCTAAGAAGAAATTAAACCATATTTACCAATGACATCAAATCACACTTAACTGTCATTTTTCCAAGATTTCATATTCTATGTTTTAATACTGTAAATTTGACTATAGCTAAACATTTTTTTTCCTGAGCACATTGGAAACATTCAGTCCTTTCAATGTTCACGGGATTTCAAAGTGTAATAACTACTTTAGGCCTTGTCTGCATTTCCAAAATGAATTAGCACGTGCATAAAATGTACAGAAAACATAAACCCAACAACAATATGATAGTTGACCACATCTCTAAACAGTGAAGAGGCCTTCAGAATAATTTCTTCAGATGCAGCTGAAACAGCAGGGGGAATCAAACTCAACCAAGGTTCAACTGTATTTGCTCTGCCATAACACAATGTAATGTTAATATTTAATATTTACTAAATACTTCAACTGAATTGCCAACGATATCAAAAGATAAGGAAGTAGGCCTAAGTAAAGGCCTTTCTTATTTTATGTTCACTCTTACAGTGAAAAGACATTAGATGACCACTAGATGGCGCCCAAACTCCAGTAGAGTCGTTATTTTATTTATTTATTTATTTTTTTCTCCATTTGATCAAACCGCAAAATAGCACTTTTGGTCCTGGTCAGTACTGTGATTAACTGAATTTAAAAAATTACATTTAAGTGATATATTTTGGATTTGTGAATTTAAAAAAAAACTAATGGGCAAAACCAATATTCAACCTATTTTTTATGAACATCTTTAATTTAGGTGTCAGATAAATGAAACAGCACAAGTCCTTGCCTTTAGGTGGATGTTCATCTTTGACATGTGTGCTGACTTTCACTCTCTAATGATGTCTCTATGGCCAATCTGACTTTATGGGACACTCTCTGAAATTCTGATAGGCGTATCTCTTGTGGTTCCGTAGGGTGTTCAATTTGATCAAACTAGTCTGTTAGGAGCCGAAGTTGGTTGCAGTTTATTTTCTTTCAAATGACAGCAACCACTGATTCACCCACAACCTCTTTTGTTTTATTCACACATGCGAATAATGACACACAAAGACATTAATAAGAGTAAAATTTGGATTGTGGATGTAGGATCATCAAATTTATTTTCCCAGTCTGTGAGAGTTGGTTGTTGTCTGGTGCAGTGTGAACATTTTCATGTAACATTTTTTGTAAACTTGAGCCAACTTGAGCCATCTTGTTTGTTGGAATTTGTCTGTGCGATGTGAGTTGGCCTTTATGTGATAATTTGGTTTTCCAAAGCATTTCTTATGTGGCAGAAATAGGCTTCCATTTAAAATGTCATCACTCAGCTGCAGTTAAAGTTTAAATAATGTTTCAGGTTTGGGAGGAGCACGTTCAGATAATCAACTTATTTAACACAACAGTAGAGAAAATATATTTTATGTTTATGAATTAAATAAACTCAAGTTCTAATTATCGTGGTAGCCTTGGGGGAAAATCAAAAATCTATGATTAAAAATGAATATTAGTTCACACTGACGGAAATTACTTGTCTTTTCCAATATGTTTTCATTGATTTAATAAATTTTTACTTTTTAATGTCCATCTTTTGAGTCGGATTCTTATATTTAGTCAGTGAATTAGAAAAATAAGATATTTTGGAAAAATCACCAAAAGGTGGGAGTAATGTTAATAAGTCATGGAGTCATTGTGATTAAACCGAGTCATTCAAACGGTTGATTCATTCAGGAATGTCAGACCGTCATATTGCTCATAGAACCAAAACAGTGCTATGCTAGGCCACAAGGGCACTAAGTTCTTCTATGTAACATGCATTAACACACAGTATCATGCACTCTAGGGATAACACGAATGCCGTTTTTGAGATTTAAGGATTCCCCCATTTATTTAGATAGGACTTGGTCTTGTGTTAGCTACCTGGAGGTGTTGCAAATATGGCGGCGGAGTGACAGGACTTTCCTAAAAGTGACTTTGGTTGTGTTAAGCAAGCGAGCCGATAGCACTGAGGGCGGGCATCAGAACAGCAAACTAGTGAAAGGTTGCACGCGCAAAAGAGAAGTTTTACACACATCCAAAAACTAATTCTAAATGCAAAATTGTTTAAAAAAACATTTGTTTGAATGGTTTCAGTGGTGTAGGCAGTGGTTCAATGCTGGTTTGAATCCACATTTGGCCAGGCTATTTATAGCAGAACCAATCATAGACTGTAAAAAAGAGCAGAACAAACTTTTTTAATCATTCATAAGTAAGTTGGTACAAAAGAAATGTACACCTGACCTTGTGTAAATATGGGCGTGAAACATTCTTTGTTCTTTTTGGCAAATTGATGTTTGATGTTTTGATGCACTGCCATATTTTATTAATATTAGAATATTATTGTTCTATGTTGCTGCAGGGATGGGCAACTGGCAGCCAATTGTCTTTTAGTACAGCCCACTGGATCATATTTGACTCAGATTATTCATTTTAAAACAATTGAAAAGTAAGTAATGTAAAGATTGCTTTCAGTTTAAGATGTTAAGACTATATCCAACCAGGAGAGGTCGCTCTAAATCATTGAATGAATCAGGTGGGTCGGGAGTCATTGAGGTAAAGGTAAATGCATATTATAAGAAAATTAAAGTGTTTTTGACCTTGCATGCATGTCAACCTATTATTTGGGACTGCCAAAACCAAAATATGAACCTTTCATAACCAATAATAGGGGCACTTTAAATCACCATCACACCACTGCAAAAACAATGGTGACATCAGAGCTGCACTTTGATTTCAAAGGTAAAATTCAGTCAACAAAACCTTTTTTTGCCAAATGCATGACATAAATGGTTGCATCGAACTATGTTTTCTGGGTTTCCGTCGGTTCCCAAAAATCTTAAGTTAAATTGTTTAAATTTACGTCCATGAAAAGTCTTAATTGAAGCTAAAAGTGTTAATAAGAGGTCCTTAATTTGTGGGCAGAAAGATGAGAATTGCTATATAGATTAATATGATGATTAATGCTCGACATTGTGCCCAGGGGCCTCTGAATTCTTAATCCAGGCCTGGGTAGATGTCTACTACGGCCTTTATGGCCCTACGCCTTCCACAGACTATATAATTATATCATATGTATACATTAGACCAAATAACTTAGTGGTTGCTTTCAGGGTGTGAGGAGATCTTCAACCAGCATAACAAAAAATGTTTTTGAACCAAATCACTTTCCCCACAGTGCCCAGTCCTGCAATGGTGGGAGAATTCAAGTGAGGAAAGTTGCCAATAGGCTACTGAGATTGTATAGACTGAAATGTCTAAGAAAGAAGAATTTTATAAATGGCATTACTAAAATGAATGCAGACTCATGGCATAAAACAATAGCCTACATAAGTGTTTTATTAATTAGATTGTTTTCTTTTCTCGTTGCCTTTGCTCCGGACAGCTGCTCTCCCTGCTGTGTTTTATTATGACCAGGATTTCTTGTAAATCACATGACTATGATGTTTTTGCCAAGGGTTCCTTTCTCCCATCCTCTTTTCTTTTTTTTTTTACCTAGTGTCAAAGCCCAATTTTGTGAAGGTGGGAAACAGCCTTCGTACGCTGAGTTAGTTGGTCAGTAATGTTAGTAGTTGTCCTAATGGAATAGGCACATAGGAAAAAGTATCACAGCAAAATGATCTGCTCTTTGTTTTTTGCGTTTTTTGTTTTTCTAACAATAGATGCACAGAGACCCACGTAAGTACTACAATTAATGACAACATTTTACAAGTGAGACATTTTTCATAAATTTAGTTCTATCCTCTCACTGTGTATGCTTTTATTCGTGTATAGATGCCTAATTGTTGCTCCAAATAAAATTCATGTGGGAGTAGAAGAGACTGTAAGCGTGCAGCTTCACGGAGCAACTAAAGCAGCTAGAATGCAGTTATACTTTCAAGACCAGATCTCTGAAAAAATTGTGTCCGAACAGAAAACTATATTCCTCAATAATGACAATGACTACCAGGCTTTAGTAAAACTTAAGGTATGTCTGTACACTTCATATTTCGTAAAAGTTTTAAAGTGTGTTTCTCAACTTCCAATGTCTTTTCTAACTCATGCACCAGGTTGATCGTAGATTGTATGAAAGTAAAAAAGTAGGGGCGTATGTTCAACTTGCAGCCACAAGCAGTGATGTCTTTGTTGACCAAAACAAACATTTAAAAAAAGCCAGCATTTTTTTGTCTACAAAAAGAGGGTATATTTTCATCCAAACAGACAAGCCAATTTATAATCCAGGGGAAAATGGTATGATCCTTTCTTTTCTAATTTATTGTTAATATTCTTTTTTATTAAAAATTGCCACTCTTGTTTAGTCTTTCTTTATTCTGTTTCTTAGTCAAATACAGAATCTTCACCCTAGACAACTATATGGTCCCCATAAAGGATGAAATCCATGTTCAAATAACTGTAAGTTGTTTCTGTCAATGATGAAATGCAAAGTTATACTTACAATTCCCTGGAATGAGCAAGCTTTTTGTTCTTTTTACAGAACTGCAAAGGCTTTATTGTTTACAGTCATGTTTTGATTTCTGACCAAATTTTGGAAAAAACTATCACAATACCAGAAATAGAGCAGTAAGTTAACTGCATGAACAATATATAAACACTAAACACTAGCTGACACTAAATAATGTGTGTCATGTATTTGGAATTGTAGCTTTGATTGTTACATATTTGATACACATCATATATTCTTATACAAAGGGCAACATTACAGTATAAAGGACAGCTATGCCATTAATCTGTGCAATTGTAATAATCGTTCAGGGCAGGTAAATGGAAAATCATTACTTCATACCATAAGTACCCTGAATCTACCACATCGTTGGAGTTTGAAATAAAGGAATATGGTAGGTGTTATGAAACTCTAGGTGCATCTATTCCAATCATTCTTATTTTTTCACTTGTCACTTTAACCCTTAGAAATGGCATTTCATTCTTTACAGTTTTGCCCACATTTGAGGTTACCATTGAGGCTTCACAGCCTTACCATATTTTGAAAAGAGAGTCCTTTCCATTCAACATCTCTGCTAGGTAAGTACACTACTGTCTTGGTTTGGTTTGGTGTTGACTTCAAATTTTCCCATGCAACCCATCCGCTTTTGGTGTTCTCAGATATACATATGGGAAGGGGGTCAGCGGCATTGCATATATTCGATTTGGATTGAATGATGCAAAGGGTAATAAGATATATCTTCCAGGCACTGAAAAACAAATAGAAGTAAGTATTTTGCATCAGAAAAAAAAAAATATAATTACAGTACATATATTTCTGATAATTATATGTGCTCAATTTGATTTGATGTGTCTGATAGCTGTATTGCGCTGTTATATAGGTTGAAGATGGTACTGCAGAAACAGAGGTACTCACTGAGGACTTAAAGGCATCGTCAGAAAATAACACTCATGGCCATATAGAGGGATATTATCTTTATATCGCAGTCTCGGTTTTGGAAAAAGCAAGTGAGTCATAAACAAAAAGCACCCTAAAGATTAGATTATGAAATGCAAGTTGCAAGTGCAAAATAATAGTGCTAAAACAATGTTTATTCACTTATTTTATTCAGTTAAATTTACTTTTTTATCTTTAGATTGACATGAAACTGTGTCTAATGACTGAAAAATATATCACAATGAATATTCATCCTTATTTTATGCAGGTGGCAATCTGGAGGAAGCTGAGAGTTCTTCTGTGAAGATTGTGGCATCCCCATATATTGTTGATCTGTCAAAAACCAAGACATATTTCACCCCTGGTGGCATGTTTACCGTTTTGGTTTGTGACCTAAAGCATTTCCGCATTACAAAATGAAGCATTATTCTTTTTTATATATCCGAGTGTCTATGACTTTAATTAAAATATGTGAATGTTAGTACCACACCTGCATATGCACACAAACATGTTTTGTCATTTATTTTCTTTTTTATTCTTTGCAGGCAACTGCAACTTATCCAGATGGCAGCAGAGTCCCAAACTTGAAATTTACAGCCACTGTTACAATAAACGGATCACCAGAGCAGATTCTGAACAATGAGGGCTGGGGAAATGATATGGGAGATGTAGCCATGTCCTTTCAAATACCCCCACATGCTAAAACTTTAGCTGTAAGGGTAAGATTTCACAGGCTTGTCATTTTGTTATAGCCTTGTTGTCATTCTAAAGTTCAAATTAAAGGAACTCAAAAGGGACATTTCGCCAACAATTTTCTCACTCTACAATGTCGATGAGTTCCTTTATTCATTGGAAGAGGAGTCATTTAACTGTTTGGACTCTTATTCTGATGGTACCATTCACTGTAGAGGATGCAGTGGTTGCTGAGGATTACTACATTTTAATTTTTGAGTGGACTATTGTTTTACGGGTCCAAAATATAGAATTGCATTGTTTTGAATCAGCTATCAACATTTCATGTGTTCTTGAGGCAGTTTCCAGGACTAAAACTGTCAATTTAATAACTATTCATTTTGCAGGTATTTGCAGATGGAGGCAACCAGGAGGTCATTCATAGTGACCAAAAGATGACGGCCATTGCAACAAAGCCTGAGGAACAGAGCTATCTTAATTTGGAAGTGAAGCATCAGTTCCTACAGCCTGGAGAGGCCTTGAAAGTCACATTACGGGATATTACACCTCAGGGAGCAGCAAAACCCACTTTTATTTACTATATGGTAAGAACAATCAGCTCTGATGTTGTATTGTTTTGGGGGGGTTAAACTTTAATCTAACGTCTTCAAAATAATTATTTCCACAGGTTTGGAGCAAAGGACAAATTGTGCAGATGGGAAAGGTGTCGAGAACTGAAATCACAACAGTCAGTGTGAATATTGAAGTGGAGATGGTGCCTTCTTTTCGGCTTGTCGCCTACTATTTTATAGGCTCTTCACCAACAGGAAAAATAGTGGCTGACTCTGTGTGGGTCGATGTGAAAGATGTCTGCAAAGGCAAGGTATAACTGATGAGAATCTTTCAGAATCTAAATCTGAAGTTATATTACTTTTTACTTTGATTGATTTTGAATGTGCTTTCGCTCAAATGTAAAATACCATTTTGTGTGTAGGTAGAAATTGATTCACTGCCTGAGATAAAACCTGCAACAAAGCTTGAAGTGAAAGTCAGAACAGATCCGGGGAGTAAGGTGGCTCTTGCCGCAGTGGACTCTGCAGTTTATATTCTGAGCAAAAACAAACTTCAAAAGGTAACACATTTGTGATTATGTACAATGGTGAACCCCACAAAATCAAACTGTACACTATGCTCATTTACTACTAAAAGCATTCCGTGAACCTTCTCAGTGTTGTTGCTTGTGATGGAGATCATTTGTTTTTACCCATAGATGTTTGAGTATATGAATTCATATGACCTGGCCTGCTCGATCGGAGGAGGAGAGGATTCCAGTGCTGTACTGCAGAGAGCTGGGCTAACTTTTATTTGCAACTTTGATATGGACAGCCCTTTACCCGAAAGTACAGAAAATAAAAATAAATCAACATTCCAGAACCATCTAACAGCATAAAAGTGTGATTCATACAGTTTTTTATTTCTACTCAGCGCATAAGTGTTACAACCTAAAACCTAAACCTCGCATCAGAAGAGTTGCAGGCTATGTTCAAAATTACAATGAAGTCGGTAAGATGCAAAACAACATTTGCACAACAACTGCACATCAACTTTCACTCCTTGCATAATTCCATGTCAAATAATAATATCCTCACCACAGTCAACAGATTCAAGAACCATGACAGGAAATGTTGTTTTGATGGTATAAAGCCAAACAAAATGCATAAGTCCTGTGATGAGCGTCTCAAAAGAGTAAAAGAATCAGAAAGCTGCCGTAAGGCTTTTAAACAATGCTGCGAAGCTGCAAATAACAGAAGAAAGAGGGAGAAGTTGGAAAGCAGAAAAACCAGCCTTGGAAGAAGAGGTAACATTTGTCTTGCATAACTTCTCGGAATAGGGTTGTTGGATCAAAGCCATGTTGATTGCACAATTCTACATCTACTTTAAGCAAGTTGTCTAAATCAAACCAGACAGAGAGCATTGAAGTCAAAAACAATTTTGACTCGTATTAATACTAAATGGGCCTTACTACTTATACTCACAACAATACAATCAATTTCAATATAAAAGGTCCATTTTAGCATATTATTATTATTACTATTATCGTGTATAAAACTATTTAAAATCATAACAACCATTTTTAATTATTCATATTATTAGTATATATATATATATATAGTGAGGTCAATAAGTATTTGATCACCCTGTGATTTTGCAAGTTCTCTAAATTTTCAGCATAGGTGCATTTCTACTGTGAGAGACAGAATCTAAAAATCACATTGTATGATTTTTTAACAATTTATTTGGGAATTACTGTGTCAAATAAATGTTTGATCAGTTAAGTCAAAATATTTCATAATTGGTAGAGAAGCCTTTACAATTCCAGAGGTCAAACGGTTCCTGTAGTTCTTCACCAGGTTTGCACACACTGCAGGAGGGATTTTGGTCCACTCCTCCATACAGATCTCCTCTAGATCTGTCAGGTTTCAGGGTTTTAGCTGAGCAACAGAGACTTTCAGCTGCCTCCAAAGATTTTTCATTGGATTTAGGCCTGGAGACTGGCTAGGCCACTCCAGAACCATGAGATGATTTTTACGGAGACACTCCTTGGTTTTCTTGGCTGTGTGCTTTGGGTCATTGTCACTCTCCTTAATACAGTGCAGTCGTCCTGTCCCCTGTGCAGAAAACACCCCCAGAGCATGATGTTTCCATCCCCCATTCCAGCTTGTGAAGGTCTACAATTTTGTCTCTTGTGTCTTTTGACAGCTCTTTGTTTTTACCCATGTTGTTACTTAGACTTTGGCTGATTGTTGGGTGTCTTTAAGACAGCTAAAGACCTCAAACAGGTGTTACTAATTTAGAATCATGAGCAGAGTGTAGCTGGACAGGTCTTTGAGGGTCAGAAATCTGTCTGATAAGCAAGTCATCAAATACTTATTTGACACAGTAATTCCCAAATAAATTGTTAAAAAATCATACAATGTAATTTCCAGATTTTTCTTTTTATATTCTGTCTCTCACAGTGGAAATGGACCTATGCTGAAAATTTTAGACCCCTCCATGATTTTTAAGTAAGAACACTTGCTAGATCACAGGGTGATCAAATACTTATTGACCTCACTATATATATATATATATATATATATATATATATATATATATATATAGCCTATATATATATATATATTTTTGTTTAGGGCAAGGGGTGGCTTGCCAAAGTTGCTACTTTGAAAAGCTGAACTCATTAA
>JAUMHG010000014.1:1954095-1975028 GCA_032359395.1 Enteromius anoplus | reverse complement strand
TATACACAGTACATACAAATATATTATGTAAAGAAAAACTTTTATTTTGGATGCGATTAATCATTTGACAGCACTAGAAAAAATACAAAATTGCAAAATTAAACATATAAAATATAAATTAAAAATTAAACTGAAAATATAAAAGCTAATTTTAAATATTACTAAATATTATAATAGTATGAGGATAATACTACATTATCACTTCTGGTAAATAAACATTTGCTTGGCTTATTTCAAGTATATTCACACTACAACTACAACTACAATATCTCCAGCCTGAATATAAAATATAAAACATCTACAGTTCTTTACAAAGTTTATACTTCTTTTATATATTTAGTTGACAGTAGGAGTCCAAAATGTGAGCATGTTTACCTTGCCCTCGTGATTGGGACAGGAGAGGGGCGGGGCATATGTAGCTGCACTGGCTGACTCCAGCCCACTAGAGGCTTCGGGACGGGTGCAGTCCTGCTCCCTCTGCAACACCTCCATCAGATTAGTAATGAAGAAATTGTTCTGCAGTGCTGCAACACCCTTTTCAGGCAGGATGGAGGTCTGTCTGCACACGGGGCAGGAGAGGGTCAGGGACTGAGGGGGGATGTAGTTCTGGAGGCATCTGTGATAAAAAGAGTGTAAAAAAAGATTTCCCTCCAAGGTCAAATGGATTGTTAATGCACCGGGCGTATCTTGAGACCAGTGGTCTGACTGTGTTCAATTTTTCAGTCTCATTAAATTACAGTCATAAATATTTTGACAGGACGATATAAAGTAACAAAAATGAGAGCAATTAACTGTCATGTGAGGACACACGATTTGTTGACAGAAGCACGGGGAAAAAACGAGGCACACATTCCAGCTCAGTGACGGCAGAGGGAATACAGTTTTTGCCTTACTGGGCGGATTCAAAGCATGATGTCATGCCACAGCCATTCTAAATCAAAATCCAGCATCTGTGACATTGCTTTGATACGATTCAGGAAGCCCTGGGAGAGTTTTAAGTCAAACTGTACATGTGCACTGGCCCGTTGCAGCTGAACAGGGTTTTTTCATTTATTCTTTAAAAGAAGCAGAGCAGCAGACTGACAGAGCAGACCAAGTGGTGAGAGTATTAAATTTTGATATCATAGACATTAGAGGCTAAAAACAATGGGTGAAGGCAGTGACATCGCTCACAAATATAAATTTTAAAATATTTATCACTCAGTAATAGTAATATTTTTTTATATACATATTACACATTTTAACTGAATATTATATATTATACATTTTTTAATGCAGAATGCTCCTGGGTTGTCATTCAAAAATAAATAAATGTATTTTATTTTATTATTGTTTTTAATTTAATACATATGACATTATTGTGTCAAAATTTTTTGTGCCAAAAATGGGATGCCTGATACCGGCACACACACACACATATTTAATATTTTTTATTGTAATAAATGACATTATTTTGTACATTTTCAATGTGGTCAAATTAAAATAACTGTATTGAACTGTATATATTATTATAATTTTTTTTAATTAATTTAATATTACAGGCTGTGGCAATGTTAACAAGTGTACAAAAAACATTTGTAAAATGTTGTTTAATTCGATTTAGAAATTGTTAAATTATCTTCAGAATATATATACATATACTGGTATATAAAAATGGGATTTGGAAGGGAATTTAACTGGTTAACTAAAATTTTATAACCTTCGTCTGATCTTCTATAATACATTATAAAAAGAAAAATAAGATGCAGACTGCTATTTGCCAAAAAAAAATATTTTGCTACTTTAAACAGTCAAGCTACTATCATGCTACTAAAAATGTGGTTCATTTAGTGTTTTAGTTAGTTATTTCCCACACTGGATAACCTTCAAGTCAAGCAGATTGCTGTAATTTCACAGACACCCCCCCGAATAGGCAGCGTTTAGCGGCTTTCTTCCACATCACTGAACACAGACAGTCTTTAGCATATAGTGAAAGCAGCGTTGAGGCTATGATTGCGTGATTGAAATCATTTGTTCTTAAGGCTCTTTCTATTGAGGTGTGTCCGTTTACCTCTCGCAGAACGTGTGCAGGCAGGGCAGGACTTTGGGATTGTGGTAGTGCTCCAGACAGATGCTGCACACCAGAAACTGCTTGTCTATTTGACGTACCACCGGGCTGGTGCTGCCGCTTTCCCGCTTAGCCATCGTGAGAGGCATTCAAATGAAGAGACAGAGGCCTCTCAGACTACAAGAGAGAGAAAGAAAGAATGGTAATCATTGAATACAGCTGTAGGTCTGAAACTTGCATAAAGCTTTTTATGCATGACAACATTTTAAAATAACTACTAAATTCAATGAAATATTTCCACAAATTTTTGCAATTTTACAAAAATATGATCAGTTACAAAACGATGATGCAATAAAGTCATCCTGTGTAAATTAAAATTTACACAGATGTTTGATCAAGTGTCACAATTTATCTGAAATACACACCCTCCAGTTCTAAAAATTTCAGAATTTTAATTTTCATGATGTAGTTTCATATTGAAAGCTTGGGTCCAGGACAATGGTAAAACAAAATACAACAAACATTTGAAAAATTTCTTTATACACCAATATTTAAAATGTGGGGGTAAGTAAGATTTATTTATTTGTTTATTAGTGCTATCATACAATTAATGACAACTAATCACATCCAAAATAAAAGTTTGCATTTATATATTTGGGTTATATTATTAAGTATATATAAATACAAACACATGCATGCATTTATATGTACATAATATATGTAGACAGTACACACATATATTAAGTGAAAGCAAACTTTTATTTTAGATGTAATTAATCATAATTTTATTGTGTTTTTTTTTATATAAATACTTTTTTTAATAAAAAATGTGTTAAATTAATCAAACATGTTACAAAATGTTTATTTATATGAACTTTCTATCAAAGAAAAAAAATAAAAATATCACACAACACAAATAATAATTTCTTGAGCACCGAATCAGCATATTAGAAAAATCCTATGACCCTCTAGACAAATTTCATTTTTATATTACATTAAAATAGATAACAGCTGTATCCATCAGCTATATCCATGACAACACATTCATGTGAACATCTGTCTGTTCAGATTGAACAGCTTAACCCTGATCTCTTCATCTACTAACAACATGTTGTTTCAGTATCAACGAATGTGCATACAGCATCAGTTTATCTTCCACGAAAACAAATGGGATGTGAAATCCCATGATACCCAAAACATAACAGTCTTTCTGTTAATAAGAGTCATGTGTCAGTCTGTCTGTCTGTGTTTGTGAGAGCGCATGGTTTTGTTTGCTGTTTCAGCGTCCATGTGCTTCCTCGTCTGCCATGATTTTTCAACTATGACCCACATCTGATCCTGTTTTTCTCAATTTTAGGATTAGAGTGTGAGGATTTTGTCTACTGAAAACACAAGCCACATATCAGGTAAGCAATATATACTGTAAACTAAACTGTAATGTCAAGTGGGTTGGTGAAAGCAAGATCAATTCATTTCCCCAACTTCTGTAAAAATATTATTTTGTAACATTTCATATATTTATAAAATATTTAAAATATATTTTTTATTTAATTATTATTTAATTTATTATTAATTTAAAATGTAATAATTACTCCTTTATTATTCATTTAACAATTTATTAATCATTTAAGCATTTTTGTATTACTTCAATGTGCTTAAGACTGTATTAGCATTTTTTATCTTTTCTAGAGATTGTTAAATTATTTTAGAAGGCGTTTCAAACAGACTGTAGTTCTGTCTCTCCCAGCCTCATTTTTACTCATAAAATATGGTCTGCATCTCGCTTTAGCACAGTCAGATGAATGAACACACAGCTGTCGTGAGAAGACAGGAAAACTGCAGACTCATCCCTCACATCCTGGGGTAAGAAGCCTCCCCGTTCCCTTATGACTAACCTGTAATGTCAGATGTTCTGTACTTCATGAGTAATCTTTCATTTCCAGCTTATGGAAAAGCAGCTGATTGCAGCGCTCCGGAGCGGCGGTGTTTCACTCTCTCATATTCTGTTCTCTTTATCCCCCCCCCCTTAAGCTGTTTACTTAGACTTTAATAAAAAACACATTTGAAAGCTTATCTATCAAAGTGCTACACCTTTCATTTCTGTGTCTTCACAGGAGGAAGAGAAAAAAGGAAGTTTTTAAATGGCACTTCCTAAAAATCCTCCCAGTTCCTTCCTATGTGTTTACAGCATCAGAGAGAGAGAGAGAGATTAACTAGTCGTTGCTAGCCATTGAGATGAATAGAAAGAAAAGGACTCTCTTGATCCAAAAAGGCAGCTGTCCTTATTATTACAGCGGAGGGAAAACTCTAGGGATATTTTACTAACAATAAAATAACATTGTCTATTTGCACACGTTTGCGGCTGTTTTGTATAAGCACCAAGTTCACCAAGGGGATTATGCAAATCAGGCAACGGGCATCCAAAAAAAAGCAGCTGACCCCTTAGATTTGGCATACTTTGTTTTGATTATACAGCATCGCCGCACTGCAATACAGACACCTGAACAAAAAATTAATAATAAACAAAATGCAAAATATGTTGCAACATTTGGCTTATTTCCTTTGGCTTTCATTTTGGCCATATTCTTCATCTAATGATCATCATCATCATATGTGAATTAAGGGGCCATTGAAAAGAAACACATTGCTCCTTTAAATACAGGTAAGTGCTGTGGAAGTTCACAAGATGCGTTTTGTTTTAAAGACTACTTTTAAATTAAAAGAATAGTTCGTCCAAAAATGAAAATTCTGTCATTAATTACTCACCCTCATGTCGTTCCTATAAGACCATTCATCTTTTGAAGATAAATTCAATCTGAGAGCTTTCTAAACCTGCATAGACAGCAATGCAACTACCACATTCCCGGAAAGGTAGCAAGGACATCATTAAAATAGTCCATCTGTGCCTCAGCCGTAATGTTATGAAGCTACAAGAATACTTTTTGTGTGCAAAGACAACTAAAGTAATGATTTTCATTAAACAATTTCTTCTCTTTAGTGTCACAATTCGATACACATTCATAGCAGTACCATGACAAATGCAGGATACATTTTTTAAAAATATATTTTACCTACAATTTCTACCCATTTATATCAAACATTTTAGAGCTTGATTTTTATTAAAGGAATAGTTCACCCAAAAATTTAAATCCTGTCATCATTTACTCACACAAACAGTTTCTTGGCTCTGCGAACACAAAGGAAGATATTTTGAAAGTTTGTAACCAGTCTGTTTCAGGTCACCATTGACTCCCATAGTACATATTTATTTTTTTCCCTATTCTTTAATTTACATTAATTTTCCAAGCCTAGATTACTAAATTACACTAAACTAGGCTTCTTCAAAAAAGGAGGTGAATTAAAACATGAAACATCTTCATTTTGGTTTTAGCTTATTTTAATGCATGTATGTTTGATTGTTTTTTATATATATTTTAAACCATCTGGAAAGTTAACTGAAGCACCCTATTGAGCCCTGCAGCCCTGACTGAGAACCACTGCTCTAGTGCATGTTTACACAGAAAAACAATGGAAAAGCAGTGTAGTGGAATTCTGTGTGAGCAGCCCTTAATGCTGCTGATCAATAGACAATGACAATGCAAACATCATGCATCACATGCAAAAACTACTATTTTGTGATTAAATCGCAATCTATAATAACAGGACTCATTTTACAAATAAAAACAGTCATGATAATGAAGGCAGAAACAGCAAAACCGAAAATATTCACTTTAGGATAAATGACAGTGAGACTCCACTAAAAATTAAATCCAATCAGTTCCAAAACTGCAGAATCTCTACAGAGAAGACAGGGGATCAACAGATAAACTGATATTAAAATAGGCTAATTGGCAAATAGTAAACTGGCCACACTGTTAAGATATTACACATTGCCATTAATTCCTGTGTATATACACACAAAACACTTGAAAGATTATCCATAGTCACAAAAAACACAGAAGACAGGGTTAAAGATTTCTTAAGCAGCTTGGTTTCCGTGCTCTAGTCAAGCCCAGGCCCCCCTTCGCTCTCCCGCCCCACCCCCTCCACCAGCAGCCCTTTCCGCTTTCTTTAACTGCTTCTCACTGCCTCTCCCTCTTTCATCATGCTCTCTGGATTCTTATGCTTACTCTAAAAAGCTCAGCAGAAATTTCAAAAGACTAGACCTGACTCTGTCTGTCATACGAGTCCATGTCCTGTGGACCATGCCTTTAAAAAATAGAACTATAAGCATTAAAAAATTAAAAATTAAATTTACAGATGAAAATGAAAATTGAAAGTTTAAGCATTTTAGCTAATGTTTTGTGAAGGCTGTCACGAAGCTATATGCAATATCAAGTACATTTAATAATATGCTGTTGACACTTTAGCATGTGAAATATCAATTTGTGGCCATAAGCCATATTGATACTCTCTCTGTCTTTCTCACATTGTGTTAATGAGCTTAATGACCCCCCGCAGCCAAAAGCGTCATGAAGAGTGTGGATCAGATACACAACACCTCTGAAAACACACCCTGTGTATATTCACACCCTCTTAAAATCTGCTATTGAAGAAAAATGTTTACTCTTGAGCTCATTTTAGGTAATCTTTCTCTTCATCACAAATAAAAGTGAAAATTGCGAAACAGATATTGTGAAATAACATCATTCAAAATATCTGTTTTTCAATTGAATACATGTTAAAATGTAATTTATCATCTGATAGTAAAGCTGAATTTTCAAAAGCCATTACTCCAGTTTTCAGTGTCTCATGATCCTTCAGAAATGCTAATTTGCTGTTCAAGAAAAAAGCAGTCAGTACTGCTGATTTATGGCTTCCTGCTGAACGGATATCGTTTATAGTGTGCGTTGTGTGGAAGCATAAATATTAAACAACAGCTACATTCAATTTTGCTAAAGAATTAAAAAAGAAATCCTATCAATACTATATTCAAAATACAGGTCATTTACAGTATAATGCAACATTTCAACAAGCTACTACTCATAACACAATAAATGTGTATTTGCTGAAGCAGAATATTAATATACAGTAATACAGTCTTTTGGGTTGTGTTATGCACAAGGGTTTAAAAGCCTTTAACATATTTCTTTCTTATTGCCCCATTCTAAGACCTCTTCTCGGGCATGGATGGCATTTAATCGGATTGTAACAGAGGCTTACATTCAAAAAAAAAAAAAAAAATCAGTCTGGGTCTAATCTTCCTGGGACAGAGAACGCCTGCCCCCCCTCCTGCCACCTACAGCTCACCAAAATAATAAGCTGCCTGTTTAGGACAATAGAGCTGAGCAGAGAGTCCAAGTCTGCATCATTTCTTGCAATTAATCAACATTAGAGAGACAGCTCAGCAAGACAGCATGAGACTCTTTCCATTACCTGTGTCTAATTACAGGATATTGCATGCAGCAAGCAATAAGCAATTTAACCAATGGCCTGAAGAAAGACCATCGACACAAGAAGTGAGGTCTTTCTTAGTATGCATATCTTTTAAGGAATCTATGAAATCTACAGACTGCAAAGAAGCAGTTGCACAGACATATAACTAGGCTGATCTTGCATGATTAGAGTTGCGTAAGCGGTATTTACAGTGTTGTGTCTGGGGAGACGCCATGAGTCACAGAGCACCGTCAGAAGAGATGCATCCATGCTTCTTTATCCTTATATGTCAGGTTTAAACTGCAGACGTGGGCCAGAGAGGCTGGAATGAAAGAGTTATTTCCTGACGCTGCAGTCGCATCCGGTCTGTCTATCCATGAATAATGAACACATACAAAAGACTGCTTTAAAAATGGCTCGCAGATACTGACAGAGGATTTGTAGTATTGCATGTATTATTTGAATTGCACAGTTGGACTATGCACTATGAGCAATGATCTCAGTGTTATTGTTCTGTCTATAAATCTTAAAAGTTCAAAGTTCAAGGTCCTAACATTTCAGTGTTTAATTCCACTGCTTAAAGGGATAGTACACTTTCTGTATAGAGTATGGATGGAGGATGTGTAAAGAATCCTCCTCCTTCTTTACTTTCAGTACAGTTCACTGCGACTACATCTGTCAAGATCCCAAAAGGACAAAACACAGCATGAAAGAGGTTTGTATGACTCGTGTTAAGTCCTCTGAAGTAATATGATTTTTTAAGAACTGTTTCTTGTGGATCCAGTTCGTGAACTGGACTGAAGGATTCGTTTATAAATCAATCAGATCATTAAGTCAGTGATTTAAATTAAAGAACAAGATCAGGGTTGTGTTTCCCAAAAGCATCGTGATCCTTAGTAGACTGTTGAAGCCACTGGAACCAATATTGTTTGCAATCTATTTAAAGCCTGTTCACACCAAGGACAATAACTATTAGGTTAATTATACAACAATTAGTTCTAAAAATACTTAATGATATTAAAGTATAGCAAAATAACAATAACAGGCACTGGAATCACGTTCAGGACAATGAATAAATAAAAATAAAGAAACATTGATTACCAATCAGAATCAATCCTCCTATAATGAGCTTGAAAATTAAAAGCAGCAGACAAGTATATGCGTATACTGGATATATTGTCCATTGGTGTGGAAGCTAATACAGTTCTTTTATAGTCAGTATCTGTATAGTTATCAATCTTGGTGTTAATAGGCACAAAGCTTTGGGAACTGCAACCCAGTCTGATTCATCAATGAATCGTTCAGCCCAAATTTGTGAACAGAATCAACATATCAGTTAAAGGAAGAAACTGATGTGGTCACTAAGTGGATCATTAAACCACTGGCACCAATGATCTTTGTGATCTACTCATGTGACTTTACTAGGCATTCAATGCTTTTGAGAAATGCGGCCCAGTCTGATTCATCAATTAATCGCTTAGTTCCATTTGTGAAGTGAATCAACTGTTCAATCAATAGATCTAATTTGTTCACAAATCTGACAAGTCCAGTGCAATCTTAAATCACTAATTTTGTCATTTTTGTAAACAGTCAATACGACATTATGAATTCCTTGCATTAAAAAATACTCTTCTAGCATTTAGAGCATTAGAGCATTTGCTTTTCACATTAATCAAGAAAAACTGCTAGGGAAACTGGTGTGAAATGAGACGTTAATGCAATCAGTGTCACAATCAACACTGACATAAACCATGCTCATTCTGACAATGATGTCACTTACAGTTACTGTCAATTGTTGGGAAAGAAGAGGTTGACAACATCAACCCTGATCTTCATCCACACCCAACCAAGACTGGATATG
Source organism: Enteromius anoplus (assembly GCA_032359395.1). Classification (NCBI taxonomy): domain Eukaryota; kingdom Metazoa; phylum Chordata; class Actinopteri; order Cypriniformes; family Cyprinidae; genus Enteromius; species Enteromius anoplus. Next base: position 1,965,744 of record JAUMHG010000014.1, on the reverse strand, counting down.
AGACAGTTCATAAATTTCTTATCACATCTGATCTTAAATAACCAAACAGAGCTGTTATTATGAGGCATGAAGACATGGCTGTCCTGCTGCGGTGGCCCAGATGCCAGGCCCATCGGGAGATGCTTGGCTCCCGTTCAGCTTAATGAAAGCCTTGTCTGCTGCACACACAGCTCCCTGCATCTTTAAAACCAGATGGATGAATCTGTCCATTAATTCCTATCGGTTACTCCATATCATTTACCCAACAATTATTCAACACCATATTGACTCATTAGTACACTGTAACAAGCAGAAGGATAAAAATGAAGCTATTAGTCTTTTGGTAAATGATATGAGATGCAGGGGAAATTTGCTGCAGTTACATATGACACATTTTCAAAAGCAGTCATTAGTCACTCTATAGAAACTTGTGTTACTGTCCACCAGCAGTGTGGTGTGGTCTGCACTTACCTACAGTAGCATAATAAATCATGAGTGCAGATGGAGGAAAATATGTCATGTTTGTTTTTTAATTAAATATGAATTTATTTATCATTAAATAATAAAAAAAAAACACTGCAGTAAAACTGAATATTGTAAATGTATTTACTGCATCAAATAACATAATGCATTAAGTGGAATATCATTTTAATTAACATATTTAATGATATTTACACTTTTCAACTTAATATTTATATATTTATATATATATATATATATAATTTTTTTAAATTATTATTATTTTTTTTTTTTGTATTTGTGGGTAAAAAAACAATGTATTTGTTATTATTAATTAACGATTAATCACATCCAAAATAAAAGTTTTTGTTTACATAGTATATGTGTGTGTTTTCTGTGTATTTTTATTATGTATGTATGAAAACACACACAGTATATATTTATGTTCATTTAAATTTCATATATAAACATATTGAATATATAAATATAACATATTTTTCGTGTATATATAAATAAATATACACAGTGCGCACACACACAGATATATAAATATATATATACATATATGTATATTATGTAAACGCGATTAATTGCGATTGATCGTTTGACAGCACTAGTATATTTACATTTATGCTCAAGAGGGAATCTCTTGAAACAGTGGTTGCAAATTAACTGACCATAAATATGAAAAGAATGCTTTTATACACATTTTAATAATATAGTGCATGTTCTATTGCTTGTGTGGTTGGGTTTTATGTTTGTAGACCAATGATTATTTATGTCGTATGCTGTCAAAAACTAAATTTAAACATTAATGACTCAAAAAAAAAAAGTCTGATTTAAATGTCTCATTACTTTGACTGCACAGGTTAAGAAAAAGAGAGATCCAACACATCAAATAAAATCAATCACACACTACCTAGACAAATCTAGTCAGCATAATTGGACTCATTGTGACGCATGAGTGCACTTCAGTGTAACAAGTTCAATTCAGCACACACACGCAGAAATACACCATTGTGCAAGGTCAAAATATTCCAGACCACCGGGTGCCGCCCGGCCCCCTGTCAACTCGATGGCAGCACTGCAGAGTAAACTGTCACTCACACGAAGATGTGATTCCTGCACATCGATTCATCTGGAACGGGTTGCTGTCCTTCTGTCTGCTTTGCTTAACATCAACCTGTCAGCATCTCTCCAGCGTGAACCATCACCAATCCCTGTACAGACACTAAACATGACATGGCAAGCAGAATATGGACTTCTCCACAGCTATTCTTGTTGTAGGATAAAATGCACCATCAACAGCATCTGGTTTCATTTTGCTGCAATCTTAACGTAACCAGTCTACTGGTAAGTCTACTTCCTTACAGTGTAGCATCTCACTATCCAACCTGCTATGCTCAGAATCCAGCAGCTTTTAGAAAACAAACAACAAAAGGTCACTGAATATGCATAAACATCCTACTCAGAGCTAAAACAGAATCTCACACCACTGCAGCAAAACATTTCTACATGTCAGTGATAATGCAGTTAGATAATGCATAATCTCTAGCTGGGGAAAACATGTGGAGCTGCTGACATAAAGACACTTTCATCCTTCTTCTCTAACAGATGAAGACACTGTAAAAGGAACAGCTGAGCATTTGCTGTGCCAAAGCAGGCAACAGCTGCTATATTGAGCCGACTGGGCTGGTAAAACTTTCTCAAGACTACTGTCTCTACTTTAATTTAGCAGATTCTCATTTTACATATGTGTTTCTGGTAGCAAAAGAGGATACAGAGCAAGCTTAATGGAAAAGCGGTTATGAAGTCTAAACTGTCTCCTTGGAAAATGAATAGACTTATACTGCAGCAAATTCACCCAAAGACTTCTCTGATGACTGTACCTGGACTACAAATCCAGAATATCTATTTAATCAACCTGTTCAGCCGAATTATCCTGCCTTTGTCACCAACAAATCTGTCATTTTTTAAACAGCGTTAATTAGTCTTGCGCTGCTTTTACACCAATTGAAATATTTAACGCACCTTTTTTACTCACTTTGACAAACTGCAAGAACAGTAAAACAACTAATGCATAAAACTCTATAAGGGCCTACATTCCCCACTTCTCTAGTGAAATTCATGTCATGCATGAGCAATGGTGCATGATGGAGGAAATTGCCTAAAAAACAAAAACTGTAAAAGCCATTTAAGATAGACTTTTGAGAGAATAAATGCTGTAAAGACTAAAATAGCCATTTAGATATACGGTAAGACTGCACCTGACTTCTCAGTATAGCATCTGTAGTAAACCAAACGCACCAAATACTAGTAATAACAGTACTGTAGTAATTACTTTAATCTACCATTACAATATAACCGGTTGTTAATGTCAGGTTTAGACTAACACTAAATGGAAAAAATCATGTCATAATTAAATGTGTACAATATTCTTCTTAGTATTTAAATAATCAATATGCATAAAGTTGTATGCTGCTGTAAAATGATTTGTTTCCATTATGTCATAATTAAAAATACAAGTATCAGTTTAAAATTGGGCATTTAACATAATCTGTATAAAAAAATTATCTTTACTAAATCTCCACTCCACTTAGATAAGAAGTCTCATTTAAAATATGCAAAAATATATTATAATAATGCATCTAATTTAGAAAACTGAACTTTACAAGGTATGTACTTAAGAGACAAAAGGTCTATACAGGAGTGGTCACAGCATAAGGACACTGTAACAGCTATAAAAAGTGCAAATATTATGTGATGGCATGACGTTCGCTCTTACTCACATTGAAATAATGAAACGTGAAGACAGATACATATATTGTGTCAATCCCGTTGACCTAAAGCACAGCCCCATGACATAAAGGGGAATCTACATCCTGCAGATATTTTAAGACTTCCTCACATCCTCGGAGATGGTGGACACTGAAACACTGTAAAAAAACCGTGGGTAACGTTTCCAAAGAACAGAGGCTGATTTCAGTCGCCAAGCCACAGAGATGAGTGTATCCTGTACAAATGTTAATGTATTATTCAACATATGTATCAGCGCATTCACCGCAATGACAAAATGAGTGTTAATTTGGGAAGAGGCGACGGTAAGAAACTAGTGCACTCACGTGAAATTTGGGCCAGGTTTAGAGAAGAGTCAGCATGAATATCGGGAGAAAGCGTTTTTCATTGTCAATATCCGATAAATAATCCGGTTTTTACGTTTTTTTCATGAAAAACTGCAGTCCTTTTCTCCGAATGGGAGAGTCGGTGAGGAGGGGACAGTGAACTGAGATTGGGGGCGTGTACGAATGAAAGACATGTTCGTTCATTGGTCAGCACCGGAATAGGAGGAGTTACCGTAGCCAATAAGACTTCGTATTTTTGAATATGTAATTATTTCAAATATATGTCTGAAAAGGGGCTTTTGGCTGATTCCAGTGACTTGAATTTTTTTTTGCTTAAAAAAAAGTTTAGTTAATTAATTTGTTCATGACACTTTCTGAGGGATATAACAGAAAACGGCCTCTATGTGTAAACAATTTTTGGGTGTTATCAAGTTACCAAACGCCTAACCAAGAAAAAATAAAGTACAAGAGTATTGCACTTTATGACAATAGATGATATAAGTCAAAATAAGGCTGTATGGGTGGGGTTATGAGACTGCATAGTCTAAGGGCTGGGCTTTGTTTACAGTTGGGTGGGGGAGGTAAGACTGAAGTCTTGGGCTTTCATTATGAAGGTGGTGGTTGCTATGGAGACTGCATCCAGCCTAAGGCAGCCAGATGGCAGAGGCAGACTGTCTCCCGAGCCACGTCAGCAGACATTAAGACATAGATTTAACATTATTACACATTTGTCCGTCATGTGCATCATGGAGTGCTCTGCCAAAAAAAAAAAGAACAAAGTCAGCTGGTGTATTTTTTATTAACTAATTCATTCATTGTAATTCACTTTCAACCATTAGATAAAATATTGAATAAAAATGTGTCTTATAATAATACTTTTAATATATTTAATATATTATATCTTGTAATGTTAAGCTTGTTTTACAAAAGAAAAATTATAAATGATCTTTAATATATTTATATTTTTATATTATACTCCTACATTTTGGTTAATTAAATCTTTGTGTTTTATATAATCATAATTATTTATAAAATTTTATTTAATGTGATAAAGGACTATCAATCAAGCATCCAGCATTTAGACATGTATTGTAAAAGCATGAACTTATTACACAGCTACAGGGCTTTTTTTAAGCTTTTTTAAATCCGACACATTCCTAAGAGCCATTTTCAGTATCAGCTGTCCTATAACCATAGCATGTTGTGACATTCAATCAGTACTTAACCCTTTATTCTCAGGTCTTTGAAACCGATCATGATTCACTCACACAATCAGACAAACACCCCTTCCCCCAAATCTCCACCCCCACAGGGTCTCAGGCTGTCTAGAAGGCACTTAGACCCTATGACGTAATCTATTAAGTCCCTAACATGTCTTTATCAAGGATAAGCCCCCGTTAGCTTTTCATTAGTCAGAAGCTTAGCAGGCTAAAACATTTACGACCATCAAGTAGCGCAGGAGATCTTGTTATAGTCACATCTACTGTACATAATACACACACAAAGATAAGTATAGCTGGCCTAAAAAAGAAAAATATCACAACATAAAAATGCACATAAACATCTTAGTGTACGATTGACTCCTAACTGGAACATGGTCTCTTTATTTATTTATTTAAATCTTATATTGAGAATTAAATGCAGTGGTTTTAACATCAACGGCTCAAATAAAAGGCCTTCTTTCATTTCTAGAGTGCTGAAAACCACAAATTACATGAAACTCTCTATTCTCAGTTTCATCATGTAGGCGAGTGTTTTGACCAGTTGACTGGTCTGTCATCATTTCAGACCGACAGTGACCATTCATAGGCAATTTTTAGAAACATAATGTTGTACAGGTCAATAGAAAAATAATAATAACAATTAAAAATAATAAAACATTAGGTTCCTCATCAGACAATATTGTCTGGTTGTTTACTCAAAGAGCACATCCAAGAAAAAATATTTTGTAACAAATTGTGGATTTATTCGATGAATAACAATTAGGTTTACCAGCTATTTTGAGTGCTTAGTATATAATAAGAAACAATTACTCTTAGTTTTGGCACTGTGAATGTTTAATTTTTTGCAGATGCAGTCTCATCATTGAAAAGTGTCATGTACTGCCCCCTTGGGTTGAAGAAAGCAACTGTAGATAAAATAACTCATAAAATAACTCATTTTCTACCAATCTCAACACTGTTTATTAGATGTCATTAGTGTCATTGAATTTGCCTCATTTTTATCTCCTTTTATGTATAGCACCAAGCTTGTTTTCCATAACAGCATGACATCTAGCATGAATGCTTGAATAAATAGAAAACGTTTTGTTAAGATCATGGGTCTACGCTGTCAGAATCAAGTTCTTTCGATTTGTCTTTTTCACGCCAACGCTTAAATAAAGACATAAGGCTGAAGCCCTCTTTAGTGCTTTTAAAAGATATTTGGCTATTTCTCTTCGCAGTACTAAACTGCAAGCTAGGCACTGTCTCTTCAGTCTTCGGATCCGACTTGACCGACTGTGACTGTGATGAGTCAACAGATTGGGATTCCTCTTGAGAATTAAGCAGCGTGGTTTCTAAATCTTTAGCCATCTCTGTAGAGTTTTGCAGTGTGGCAATCATACCGCAATCCACAGATTTCCCTTTTCCAATAACACCTATAGAGGGAGCAGGAGAAGCGTTTAGCTCACTAGGCACAAATAGATCCTCTTGGCTGATATTTCCACAACTGGCTTCAGGAAGTGCGATTGTGTGCCGGCGATTGATGATCTGGCCGTTCTGCAGCAGAGAGCTGGATTTGGAGGTGTTTTCTTCTATGGTCACGATCAGCAGTCTTCGGTCTTCCTGGAAGAATGTCTGCCTGGGAGATAGGATCGGTGACAGGGCCTCGCCGGATGAAATGCTACTTCGACTGGACTGGTATTGCAAAATTTTCCGTGACACCTCTCTCATATTTTGCACCTCTATCTCTGTCTGCACATCTTCCTCCTCCTGCACTGTGAATACAGAGACACGTTGATTGATTGAGGAATCGGTATTGTTCTGCACTGGGCTTGAGATTGTAATCTCTGGGTGCTTGGACGTCTCATCTTTATCAACGCTCTCCTTGATCAAAGAGGATTGCATGGCACTTTTGATCCAGCTGTCTCTCTTGACCTCCCTGTTGTCAGCGGGGTGTTTCTCTGGGGTGGTGGTCTCAGTAAGATCGCCCCGTGAGGTGGAATTGGTCCCGGCTCTACGGCGGGATTGGCGACTGAACCTCTGTAGTATGGACTCCAGAGCAACTCCTTCAATGTCTTTGTCCCGTGAGGAGCAAGTGGCGGTGGAACGTCGCTTGGCCGCGATTTGATTATGCTCTCGCTGTCTCCGCTTTACCTCCACCGTTTCTCGTTCAAGATTCTCCTATATAGAGAAGGAAAATGTACGGGTTTAAGGTTATTATTTTTTTTACCCTTTTTTTTATTTTATATACAGTACATAACCTGGTTGAAGAGGATGAACAACAATATCATTACTGACATCTGTGGCAGCCATTACTGAAATCATAAAAAACTTTTATCTTTTTTAAGTGACAATATCTGAACTAATAATTAGGGGTGGGCATAGTTTCCTTTTTTTAATCTAGATTAATCTAGATTAAAATGGCTCATTTGAATTCTGCCAAAGGCCTTCAGAATATGTGTGCTACGTAAATAATGACTGAAAGTACAGCCTTATTATATTTGAGGTATCTTAAAAGTAGGGGTGTGAATCTTGGTTTCACAATTCAATTCAATAAGATTATTATTTATCAACACAATGGCTCAGTTTCACAAACATGGCTTAGCATAAGCCAGGACAAGCCTTAGTTAAATTAAGATATTGATGCATATTTTACAAAATTTTAAGATATGTCAGAGCAAGATATTTTTAGTAGAAGCAGTTCAAACATGCATTTTAGTCTGTGACTAGCTTAAGCCTTGTCTATGTAACTAGGAGAATATCACATTCTCATTCAATATTACTGCACATGGCTACATTTTAAATCAAATTTATTTTGTGCAAAATATAATTTTTTTATCATTATATAAACAGGCTACTCTTTTAAAACTTTTACAAAGTGCTCTTTGAGTATACGAAAGTTTACAGAAATAGTCTTGAATTTTAAAAGTTGGATTTTTCTTTTTTCCTCTGCATTATTGCCCCTTGATTATTACTGATGAGATCATAGACAGCGGCAGCAACTAATGCACAGATCTCTTTCCATATATCAGATGTTTTGCTCTGCTCTGAAAACAAGACTGACGGTGTGCACATCATGTTTGTATAAAAGCATTTAAAAATGCAAGTGCATTAAACCACAGCCGATCAACCGCTTCAGTACTCAAAGCGCACGTGACTGTCAGTGACAAAGTCAGTCAGCGAGCAGGTTTCGTGCATCTAATACCAATGTATTCCAAACGGTATCTAAAAGTCATATCTAAAGTAAAACGCGACGGATGGAAGCACACACTATCAAGCAACATACACGTGTCTCAGCGCAAATGTTGTGCAATGAAGCCCGATGCATCTCGAGCGCTCACATGTGCCATATGCGGGAAAAACATTGGTTATGAAATATTCAGAATCGTTGAAGAGAGAATAGCGTTGCATCGATTTTTTCTCCCACCCCTATTCACCATGGTATTTGTGATTATACTAATTGTAATCGATCTGAATGACAATAGCAATGCACGCATACAAAGCGCGTGATCTCTGTGATGCACAGATGTACAAAACAGACCCTCTCACCTCTGTAATAAAAAACAAGGTGTTAGTCCCCTCCGAAATGGTTCATGAAGTTCACGGATGACAGGTGATAAGAATCAAAGCTCACACGTACAGTAGTTTAGAAAACTAGTCCTGTCCGAATAGGGCTAAAGTGCATTTCGGCTAGGTATACATCCGAACTAAAATATCAAGGTGAAACTTTGTGAATAGATTAACGGCAATATTTTTTTTATTGAGCGATAAAGAGTCTTGTGTTAACGCAGCACATTAAGGCCGATAACAGCCCACCACTACTAATAATATAAACAAAAATCAATGAAACCCCCCAGAAATCATTTAATGTTATTTAAATATTTAATATTTACTATTTATAATTGCCTAAAGCAATGACCCTGATATTTAAATGTGTGTCACATAAATTATTCTAATATCTAAATATCTGCTGCTGCTGAAACATTACTTATTGTCAATACTGAAAACAGTTGTGTCGTGACTCGCTTTATATTTTTGTGGCAACAGTAATACGTTTTAGAAAGTTAGCAATATACATGGACATGTCACTTCTGATTAATGAAATGTTCTCGCTTGAAGGGATTGCTCACCCAAAAATGGACATTCTGTCATTAATTTACTCACCCTAATGTCGTTTCAAACCCTAATCTTTACACAAATTAAGATATTTTTGATCAAGGTCAAGAGCTTTTTTGAACCTCAATAGAAAGCAATGCAACTAACACATTTAAGGCCCAGAAAGGAAGAACTTTGTAAAAATAGCCCATGTGACATTAGTGCTTTAGCCCTAATTTTATGAAGCTACGAGAATGTTTTTGTGCACAAAAAAAAAATTTTTTTTTTGGTCTCCACCACCATTCATGAGAGCACAACAACAATTTATGTACTCTATGTATGAGGTACTGCTGACACAAAAGCCAGCACAAAAATCGTTTGTGTTCTGAAGATGAACAAAGGTCCTACAAGGTTTGGAACATGTTTGAGTACCCAGAATGTCTTTAGATCGTGCAATTACCTGAACCGCTCGTTTGAACTTCTCACAGAAAGAGTAGAAAATGGAGCAACATTCTTCAAGTTTGAACTGAGTTGGATCCTCACAGAAATACTCCGCTACTGAATCACTCATGGCAGAAAGGTTTTCGAAGGCCGCCTCAGTGTCCTGTAACCTGGCGTCTGCATTCTAAATAAAAAAAGAAAAGAAAGAAATGCTAAATTGTAGAAACATTGATTTAACAATAACATTAATGTCAGCACATCAATAGTACATTGACTCCATGTTACCATACGTATTTACTTTAGGCAAAAAAAAAAAATACATGCTCATATTCAGACACATCAAATGCCTAACCTGCAGAAAATCCCTCATCTGTTCCTCCAGATCTGGTTGTTTACTAGCATTCTGGTTTGCCACCTGAACTCTATTCACTTCCTTTTGGAAATCAGACTCGATTTCCTGCTTATGGATCCTGTATTGCAGGGGGGAAAAAAGAAAATATTTCACTCTTTTTTGCATTTTTAGTGCACTTTAGTATTGAGCACAATAAGGTAAGCTTTACGGATCAATTGAAAGACGTTTGCTAAAGCAAGATTAAGATTCTATCTTCATTACATCAAATTGATAATGTTGCTTGTATCCCAAGATACAAGAGGAAATTACTTGAGGAGTACTTGAATGTCATGGAATACATTTTGTTACAATCAGTATTGTTAACTACAATGAAAGTAATTTTAAAGGTGCTCTATGCGATGTTGCAGGATTTTAGCTTGAATTTCATTTTTATGAAGAGAAATCGAGAAGAAATGAAACAAGACCCGGATTTACATTGGGGATTCGTTTGAACGGTGGAGAGAACTCCGCCATCAAAAGGACTTCCAAACCGATGCACAGGTGGCAAGTTTTTTATTTTTATTTTCATTTAGACATGTTAGCTTGGTGTCAGCTCTGTCGCTGTCTCTCTTGGGTTAACACCACCTTTCGTATCAATGCACTTTGCACATTCACGCCGTTACAGAAACACTGGAGGGAAGGGGGAGCTTGCTCTGTTTTGTTTTGTATTTACTTGAAACATCAGCGGAAGTGACGTCAAACAGCAACGCATAGAGCAGCTTTAATAAAGCTAGTAAAATATATATGAATATTGATAAATATGATACAAATATGATACTTATGATTGATGAAATATATATGAATATTGAAAAACGTATATAAAGCTTAAACATTTTTTTAAAAACACTGGTTTTATTGTTAAAGCTTTATCAACAGATTTTTGTAATGTGTGTTTTTATAATCAGCTACAATTAAAGTAATCACTTAAAATAAATGAATGAACAGCAATGTGTGGCCTAAAGTACCTTGCTGCGTCTCCGATGTGCTGTAGCTTCTCTGGGAACTTTAGCAGGGATGCATCAATCTTTTGGGCTTGCTGTGGTAACAGACACAGGAGAAAATAATTACAGTGAAAAATAGTCTCTTATGTGGCTCTGGCACTACAGTATAATATTACAGTACATCATAGCTACCATTGCAACATAGTGCATGAGGTTCATTCCAGGCTTGTTGGCTTTGGTATCTGCTAGTTTGAGAAGAGATGTTATCCGGAATCCCACCGCGCTGCCAGCGTACCCTCCCTGTTGGATGATTAGGATCTCATGACAATGTAAATACATTCACATGTGCAGTGCATTATGCTGTTTTGAGGTTCACCGACTTTAATCACTGTTAACAAGTATAACTAGATACAGTGGCATGATTGTACTCACAGAATTCATGTAGTTCCCTGTCTTCAAGACCAGACGAATGATTGAATGTAGATCGGCACACTCCAGCAGCTCTGGATATAATTTCATACATGGGTTAGGGTAAATAAAATAAATGACAAAAAGATGAATAAATGAATAAATTGGATGAAGATTCAGTATGAGCTGACTTAAATTATTTAAATTTGTCAGTACAGAAATGTCAGTACATTTTATTTTATTTTAAATATATATATGTTTTTTTTCCATAATATATGTGTACGTACATAATGTTATTATGCATATATACATACACAAACATGCATGTATATATTAAAAAAATATAGAATATAAGTATATTCATACATTTTTAAATAAATGTAATATATAAATATAAAATAGTTCTTAAATGTGTACATGAATTAACATATGTATTAATATATACATAATGAATATACACACATGTAATCAAACAATTTTATTATTTGCGATTAATCTTTTGATATCACTAATATATAGAGTATATAATGTATATATATATATATATATATATATATATATATATATATATATACACACAATAAAAACAATATTAAGTTATGTGACATCGC
>JAUMHG010000014.1:1941382-1953995 GCA_032359395.1 Enteromius anoplus | reverse complement strand
AGTGTTTTGGAAAAGTCAGCCTTGGATGGTTTTTATTTATTGATTAATTAAAACTTGATAAAAAGTAGATTTGAGCCATTTCAAATTGTGAAAGCTGAGCGTCCCATGTTCGTAGACCGTGCGCCATCCACTGACATCCAGGTTGCCGTTTCTTCCTGCAGGACAATCCGCGTGAGGGGAGATATTTAATTTTGTGGTGTATGTGTAGACCCAGCTCCCAAACCAACTTTGTGAATAAATTAACGGCGATATTTTTTTATCGCGCGATAAGAGTCTCACGTTAACGCAGCACGTTAACACCGATAACAGCCCACTACTAATATAAATATATTATTTTAACAAAAACTTTTATTTTGGATCATTTGACAGCACTAGAAATATTATTACACAATCCTTCAGAAATCTAAAGGGTTTTATTATTAACAATGTTGGGAACAGTTGTTCTTATTAATATTTTAGACAGAGAAAGCTGATACATTTTTAAGAATTCTGTTATGAATAGAGCATAAAAATGCATTTATTCAATAATGAAATGTCATTGCTGTCATTTTGATCTATTTAAATCCCATGCTGCATAAAACAATAAAAGGACATCAAATTATATAAAATAAAAATAAAAAACTGAATAAAAGTGCCAAATATCATTTTATGTTACTTATTTAGGTAGCATACTATTTAAAATCTGTACTGCTGCATAAAGCATATTTTTTCACAAATAGTACTTTTTAGTATGTATTCAGTGTTCAGTTTGTACTACAGTGTACTGTACAGAAAGCTCACAATTCAAAAACTAAGGGCAAGTACACCCTTTCCCAAACAACGTCAACCATTTATAACATTAATTCCAATCAATCTATTATGGATTAGCTGCATAAGACCTCTACACTTGTTCAATGTTCTAGCCCTGAAGATCAAACATGGGTGTGTATATAGTTTTGTTTGCCAAGCTTTCAATTCCCAGCGGACAATCTTGGCGATCCAACACCCATCACCCATGACCACCAGCCTCCTTTCTGGTTCTCTCCTTTCTCCACCCATTTCTGGCAGCACTGTCAGTAATTACCCCCTCCGCCTGAGGCACGATGACTGCAATGAATTGCTTGTTTACTCACTGCCACTGAGAAGGGCTGAGGGGTGCGGTCACACCCCGGGTTCATTGGACTGATGGTACTGGGAGGGGTAGGGTACAGACTTGTTTAGATGGGTTTTTTTTTTTTAGCCCTTTAGAGCTTCACCAGGAAAGCCAGCATTCACAAGATGGACCGTATTATGTAAAATCGGTTTACTGCAAGCCTACCCACAGCTTGTCTCTGGGGGTCACAAATGGGCGTTTTAGAAGTGGCTTTAAATACGTGGTTAAATACGAGTTGCAGCAGACCACGGAGATGCTTACCCCTGCGTCGCAGTGTTGCTCTCACATTTGATGCGAATCATGTAGACCCACAGAAGTCGGTAGAGGGACTCTAGGGCTACCCGTGCCATTTTAGGGTCCTTGCTCTGTAATGATAAAGTTTATACAGTTATTTGCCACATTTGAGTTGAATAAATGAATAAAACTACATACCTTCAGATTGGAGAGGCAGTTGTTCAGGAAGACGTGCCATCTGTTGAGGAAGAATTGCTTTTGGCTGACACACAGCAGACATGTCACTAGTGGGTACAGAGCCTGAAACAACAGAGAGAAGGGTACATACTGTAATGTAGTGTTCAAGTGCCATAAAACAGTATGAAACACTATATCTTATGAAATCCAGACTGACCAGAGAATGCTTCTTTCGTGTTGAAAGGTCCAAGGTGGTATCATACAAGCTCTCCACAAAGTTCCTTAAACAAGGAACATTCACCTCATTCTTGACAGCCTATTTAAGAACATAAAAGACAGTAAAAATAATAAGGATTGAAACGTTTGTGGATGTTTCTACCAAAATACACATTAGAAAAGGTGATATATGGCTATATATGTTATTAAAACAATTACTGGACCAACAGGTCATATACAACGATGTGGGATCGGTTCGTAATGTTCAAAAGACTTGTCAATAACATCCAATATTCAGGGCGTTGACAGATCTTTGCAACATAGTTTTCTAACCGCTGATACAGGAACTAGAATTTCCACAAAGAGTCCAGCCAAAGCATGTTTGATGTCTTTGTCCTTCACTTCCAGGAAATACTGAGCACACTCCTGTAACAGAAAGGAGCAAAGCATTGAGAAAAACCGTTAGCCTTCACATTCTCAAGAGCTAATATCATTGAGCTTATCACTATAGAAGGCTATCGAAGTCTCTATATTTAGTTTAAATGTATTTAAAATAAAAGTAATAAATTACATAATACATAAATGAACAAAATAAATGAATAAAAAGGCTAGAAGTGTTATACTTGGTGCAAGTAAAATGATCCAAATGACTTTATATCCTCCATTTACCTGCATGAACTGAAAGGAGGCTTCAAACTCCTCTACAGGATACATTTTCACCCGGAAGAACTTCACGCCCATGATGAGGCTGATGGTGCTTTGGACCACGTATGGGCTCTGCTCCTTCTGACGGAGCTCCTTCAGCTCACTCATGAACCTCTTTTTAACAGCAGGAAATCTACAAAGAGTCATTTATATGTTAGATAAAATATAAGTTTGAAAATATTAACTGTTTAAGATTTAACTAATTTATAAAACATTACAGTTTTACAAAAGTAAAATGTTCATAAAATTATAAAAAGCATAACACTGGTGCCACTATCCTTTCACAAGTCAGACCCTGAAGTGTCAAGTAAGACAACACGAGGCCTGGTAACATCTTTTGAGCAGTCAGGCACCAGCAGACAAACACTTTCATAGAATATTTCACCCAAGCTGAAATCACTGCTCGAACTGAGTACTTACTTTGCTTGTGCTAAGACTCCGATAACTTCTGCATAGAGATCAGCTACAATGTGCATGTTGGCAGTGTTGGGACCATGATACCTGGTCATAAAACAACAAATGTCAAAAGTAATGCAGATGCATACATTTATATGAATTTATACATTTTACTGAATGTATCCAATTGAGAAAAAAGCCTCTTACCCCTCTTTATATTTAAAGTGCTTAAAAGCCAAATTAATGACTTCATGGACCAAACCATCCACAACTGGGTGGAGGGGCATCTGAAAAAACAAACAGTATCACATTTTATAATTTGTTTTTGATTGGCCAGTTGTTATAATAACCACTAATCTATGCATTTCAACCTTAATCTATGGCTAAATTTGCCAAATTGTTGCCAAAGGAAACAAAACACAACTCGCTGTAAAATTTGAAGCTGATTGGGACCATTTTGACTGTTTGGCAAGGCAGTAACCACCATGTATCCTTGTGATGATTCTCAAACTTGTGCATTTAGTTCTCCTCACTCTAGAATATTTGTTTAGATCTTAAGGATCTGTTAGTTATATTTGCATCTTAATGGATTTAGATGCAAATCAAAGTGTGTGTTACCTGTTTGAGAACTTCTATGAGCACAAGAGAGAAAATTAAATCGATGGCTAGGTCTCTCCTCTCCAGCAGATAATCTTTCTGCTGCTCATCACTAGGAAAGAGAGAATGTTAACAGATTATATAAGTCAATTTTGCTCCCACCCTCCCACACATTCACAGACTAAAATATAATTTCTCAATGATGAAATGGAGTTTTGCACTCCAGCTACAGGAAGCAGAAGTCACAAAAGCATCTTAGTCACTCAACACCCACTTGGCTATCTGATGTCACTGTGCTATTCTGGCACTATTGTGTCAAATCATCCAGTTAACACAGAAGTCATCAGGCTAAGTGACAACTTTGCTTGCAGTCTCCCACCAAAAACCCCAATTTTTTGTATTTATTTGAAGATCGGGGGTTAATTTCGTCTTCTGGGAAATCTGTAGCCTCTAAAGAGCAGTACTAAATAAAAATAAAAAAGGCAAAATAAATAGATATCTTTATTCTGTTCAAAAGCTTTTAATGCATTGTTTTTTCTTGTGGAGTGTCATGACTGTTTGAACCTTCTGTAATAGTTGCATATGAGGCAGATTTGCTTTAATTAACTCTATTATGCATATAATTAAACGGGACTCACTTTTTGGACTTTGTGTTTGAACGTGGTCGGTACTCATGGGATTCATCGTCAACTCCATTCTGTCTTTTGTACCAGTCAAACAGCGTTCGCAAGATAGATGGTAGGCAATACTCGGCCAGAGAACTCATTGTGCTGATCAACTGAAAAAAGAGAGCATGTATTAATCGCCACGTGAACAAACTAAAAATACAACTAGTGCATAATGCTGTAAGTAGGCCATGTATTTCATGGTTCATATTCTGGAGAAAGTTATTCTGAGTGTGGAGGTGGTCTTAGTGAAAGCATTGACTTTGTGCGAGCATGTGTCTTGTGTATCCAAGATGCAAAGACAGCGAAAAAAAAAGGAGGGAGTTGGGGTAATGAGTGCAGGAAGGAAAGGCGGTCCCTGGTGAAGACTCGACACACAGGAAAGGGAGGGAGAAAGGGTGGTGTTCAGGGGCTGAGGTTGAACACAGCGAGCCCTTCATTCCCTGATGAACCCTGGGAGAAGAATCACCTCTCAGAGAGGCTGCTGAAAAGCCCAGGGGATCATGGGTACAAACGCAGCCCTGTGAGTTCTGAATGAGGCTGCTATTCACCTGCCTCTAACACACAAACACATACACACACATACATGCACACAGAAACAAACTTACAAACTCTGGGCAGGGAACACACACTCCACCCAAGCCAGCAATAAAAAGACCTTTCATTCTGGGCTTTTGATACATTTACTCAAGGTTATTAGAAATTAAAGACATTTTGTGCATTTATTAATTTTGCAGATGCTTTTGTCATGAGTTCATTGTAAGAAGTAAGTTTAGGAATAATGACTTAATGATAAAACAAATACAATTAGAAATGAATTTATTTACATTTAATTTAATTTAATTCTGTATCTGTATTTAGAATTTCTCTCTACAGTACTGTATATATAGTTGTGTGTCTGTGTGTATATACATATATATACATATACAGTATATATATCAATGATATTTATATTTATCATTTGATAGTATTATGCTCTCACAATTGTTTGACCAAATTGCAAAGAAAATCTAGAAATTTGCTATGAAAATTAAATGCAGTACTTATGGTTGAACCCTGTATAAAACAATCAGAAGCAATTATGTGTAAATTATAGAGAAATAACGTCTTGCCCACTGCACAAAATGTTTGATGACCTCATGGAGCATGCAACGTCTACTACCTTTCATGAATCTGAGGCATAAAACTCTCTTATCTAAACTATCAGAGATGCAAATGGACTTGTTCACTCCCAGATAAGCCAAAAACCACATCAGGCTTTTACTGAGGTCACTTTGAATGCTTTAAAGGCCAGACAGATCCATGAATCTATTTTAATAATTCAAAAAGTCTGATTAATTTTCTGGCACAGCCAAGCAGCTAAAAGACAGTCTCTTGTCTATCCGCTGGGACATCTGTCCACAGACTGGACATGGGGACATATGTTCAGGGGGCAGAAAGCAAACAGTACGTACTTGGTCAAACTGCGGATCTTCACCCCTCTGTAGAGACTTTACCAAAGGTTTTTCCTGTAAAAACAACAGAAAAAGGTCAACTTTTCAACACATTTTTAAAGAATGAAAGTGTTTTGTTGAGGGGGAAAAAATCTTCCCAAACTTTTAAATAGCAGTGTGTGTTTATACAAACAGGGTAGACTCTTACAATACGAAAAGGTGATCTTAGCAACTATCACAGATCACACATGCTGATTAAACAACAACAACAGGTTGTGTAAAAAACAAACTGACCTACATTTCATACTTCTGCTTAGGTAACATAAGATGTTTCAAAGACTCAGACTTGTCTAGCTTCTTTTCAGGTGAAAGCAGTTAATATGTTATTTGGATATTTATATACTGTTATCATTTTGCATGTTAGGCCCAGAAGAGGCTGACCCAGCTGGGCTTGTCAGACATAACACTTTCAGACTGTGTTAAATTTAATTTGAGCTCATGCAGTCCACTGAAGCACCACTTTCATCTTAAGCTAATAAATATTTCAGTTGCTGGAGTCATTTGAGGGAGAAACAGATGAGAGGGCAGACAAGGACAGGGCAATGTCCCTCAAGGCTTTTATATGAGGTTAATGGACCGCCTTATGCCTTATCAAAAGACTGGGGTATATCAAGACATCATGACCGCCCCATAAACACTCCAGTTGTGTCTGAAGAGAAAAGTAAATAACATCCAGAAACCAAAAAAATACTCTATTTACTGTTCAAATACAAATTGTCAGAGGGATGTTTTTGTGCAAATAAACTGCAGATAATACTATTCTTTATCAAACAATACGCTGCACAACTGTGGCTGAACGATTCGGGTAACCTGATCTCAGTTTCAAGAAGAAGATGAGCTCATCCTTATGGCAGATGTTTTGAGGGCCACGATATATCTGTCCTGGGAAAGGTTAATTAACACTAGCCTGCCTGTAAGCCATGAAACTAGCGACTCGCTGTTACACACGCAAACAGGTAAATTCGCATGTTGTCTGGAAAATACTAACAAGCCTGTAGAAAAAAATAATCAATATTTTAACACCAACATATTTTAACAAACCATACATACATCACGTGCTGAGCTACATAAACAACTAGGAATAGCCAGATTATATATCCTATATTTCCTCATTAGATTCCAAGCTGGTCTCATAAAAATATGTACCTCTGTGCACTTTTTGTGCAACACCTTTTTACATGCTTTATTGCACGTTTCACGGCAATTTCAAAGAGAAATGTCCGCTGTATGGTGTTAAACACTGTTTCAATATGTGAACCCTGGTACATTTTTATTAAGTTGATATAGGTATGTATTGTGGCGGTTCAGAATTCAAATATATAAGTTAATGTGCTACCATGTTAGAAATATGCCCTACACCAAATCCAGACCTAAATCAACCCGAAATGCAAAACTGGTATAAAAATGCATTTGTTGATGCAACCGTGCCATTTCAACTTCCTTTAATACAGGTATAAACTGTTTTGTGGAGTTGTATTAACACAGGATTCAAACCGGAGCTCCTTGGCGCTCAATTACGTCTCCATACTCCGTGAGACAAACCTCCCGTCTATGAAAACCCATAGATATGAAGCCGGATATATGTGATGCTGACATTCGAAAGCATCAATTTTCAAATATCCAAGCATATTCATATTTTTCATAACATGATATCCTTCAAGTAATTGTGCGAAAATGTATTTAATCAAAACTCTGTAAATTTGTGTTAAAAGGAATAAAGGTTTTCAGAGTTTTACTGCCTCTGGTGTTCATTTCTTTTAAAAACTGTAGTGATATGTACTTATTGGTACATTTTTAGTGTCTCGCTAAAAAGTGCACCAAGGTACGTTTATGCCATGAGACCAGTCCAAACAAGCCATTCTAACAGTCCATATGGTCAGCCATCTCCAAAATCCTCAAAGACAGATGAGTACAGGGACCGGATCTCAAGATGGTTGCCTTTAATAGTTCAAAACTGTCACTCACCAAAGGTTCGGCCATGACGATCCGTATTTTGCGCTCTGAGATGGTTGTAAAGTTGGCGAAGAGGCTCTTGAGCACGTATTCGCCTGGACGGCTCTCTGGGTCCACACTGATGGGCATCATGGCGGGCGGCCCCTTCTCACCCTGCGAGCAGCAAACTGGTGGGACAGGAGGCTTGCTGTACCCTGGTGAAGCTTAATAAATAATATTAACATTATAAATAAATCTGTAGATGGGACATAAGGCAAAATGAAAAAAAAAGCCAAAAATGAAAAATCTTCATTATTTCAGAATACATCACACAGATTTTCTAGTACAGGTCAAAAACTATTTGAATGAATACAATCACTATTTAATTTTCAAACGGTGACTGTTTCCTAATCAGAATCAGAACCGGCAACTGCAACCTGCGTACACAACAGTCTTTCCTCAACACAAACTGAACTAGCATACTACAAAAAGAAAGTGTGATTATATTTTAAGAAGTAATATTATTTTTTCACAAAGCTCACACACACGCACCAGCTACTGAACTGTAACAGAGGGGGCATGTGACAGCAAATTTTGATCTAGTTTTAGATCATATGTTGACAAAAACAGACTTTGCTGCGCATGGCTTAAACTGGGTGTTGTTTTCCTTTGAACGGAACAAAAACATCTTTGTCACCTGCAGTATTTCACCTCTGAAAAAAATAAAGTTTAAACTACTGCATTTTT
The DNA here is from genome assembly GCA_032359395.1 of Enteromius anoplus. Taxonomy (NCBI): domain Eukaryota; kingdom Metazoa; phylum Chordata; class Actinopteri; order Cypriniformes; family Cyprinidae; genus Enteromius; species Enteromius anoplus. The sequence continues at coordinate 1,945,701 of JAUMHG010000014.1, read as the reverse complement.
CGATCTGTCACATATTTAATAACGACTAATTAATTAATCATAAATGTGAAAAATCTCTGCATGACTGAATAGCATATACTTGATGTTAATAGCAGCCCAAATGCAAAAACGACATTTTATTTAATAATATTTTTTAGTAAAATTTTTTATAAAAATCTTATTTGTAAAAATGTACCAATAAAAATAATAGTTAATTATTCAACAATTGTATTCATAATTTCTTCACTTCACTGCATTCTACTTGACATACACTGCAGTTGGAAACACACATATCTTACTCCCATCAAACAATCTGTTTAGCTATTATATTATCTAAAGCTCATGGGTCATTTTGAAGCTCGCCTTGCATTGGTTCAACAACAATGTTTCACATTTTACTAATTCTGTTACTTAAACAGACGTTTCATCATCAAGACAGATTCTCACTCACTGCTCTCTCTCTCTCTCTCTCTCTCTCTCTCTTGTAGCACCTACCCAGACCTTTCATGAAGTTCACCATGCTGGTTTTATTCCAGCACATGACAGTGCTGTCCATAGTAGGGCAGCAGCATACGGGATCCAGTTTTCCAAACTTCACACGTCCTTATCAGTCACTTCAGTGATAGCGAAACCTTCTCCCCCATAATGTAACGGTCCCAGTGCAAGTCGAAACAAAAGTCCAAAAATTAGGTGATAACAGATCCGCACGTGTGCTCGCCTCTTCTGAAAGCTCTCTTTTGCAGCGTAAACGTCCACCGCCTCTCGAGACTGAAGGTCAGGCTGGAATATTTAGCTGAGGCCAGGGCAAGTGTGCAGGACTGACATGCTACCGTGGCATAGCTGCAGGGCTATATTTATCCTTGAGTACACACTATATGTCCTGATCTCCCCTCCGCCGCTAACCAACACTGTAAACATCATTCGATTGGGCACAGACTCGCTCGCTCACTTTCACTCCCTTGTTTGCACATATGTAGAAACACAGACGGCGTAAAGTGAGATAAACTATCCAGCTTCTGAATTCCACAGACCGACTCTATTACACAAACTTCCCTCGGGAAAACCGCCACGGGCAGCAAGTGAGAAGCCAACTAGACTTGCTAAACTAAAATATTGCATAAACAAAATGCATAAACAAATCTCAAGCATTAAAATGTCAGTAAATAAAGATAAACAAACTACCATTCCATTAAGTATTGCAATTGACGTAATCAAAATGTACAAAAAAATGACACTTCAGTATTAACCGATTCATATTTAATAATACACTTTACATATATTTCAAAGTGATAACATTATGTGTATATATAAAAATTGGCATTCAAAAATCTGCATTTATTTTATTTATCAAAAACAGTTACACTGGGACATATTACAATTTGAATATTTCTCTGTTACGGATCCATGTCACTAAGTAACACATTTGCATAATGTCCGCCCACGTTCTACGTCGCGAACAACTTGCCCCGCCCACAAACAGTCCAAAAAACTGTTAGTTTAAGGCTCCGTTTACACGAAGGGAAACCGAAAGGTATGCTTAACGCAGAAAATGCTTAATGTCATGTGAGCACCCTATTATAGGTTTGGCATAGTTATTATCGCGCTCGACAGCTTATTTATGCGGGTTAATATAAATGACAAGTTTTTTGAAAACGATGTTGTGTGCACAATGTTATTACTGAAAACGGAGGGTAGTAGATATTCATTTCTCTAAATACCCGGCTACGTGTAAATGTGGCCTAAGTAATGATAAACGACGGCTTAACGCAGTGTTATGCTTTATGCAATGCTAAAGTTCATTACGTAGAGGTGTGCCCGATGCGCTTACAAAAGCACTGTCCACGTTAGTTCTGGCACAAGCTTTGTGCTGTGGAGGGCTGCTGTAGCGGTAGACCAATCATATAGGACTGCGCCATCTGCCCAATCACAGCAGTGAGGGATCATGGGAGGGAGGGGTTTTGACAAACTGAGTTTTCGAACTGCTTCACACGAGTCGTTTACGAATAATTTAGAAATGGGGTAAAATTAAATCTATTTTTAGAGAAATCTAAAGTGTTTTTTGACCTTGTTTTAAGACACTCATAAAACAATATTAGCCACCTTTAAAATGGCATAATAGGGGCACTTTAAAAATATTGAGATTAAATTGTTCTAATATGCTAAAACTGTTTTTGAGTTAAATCTATTATCTATTGATCGTCGATTAATCGTTGGCATCATTTTATGTATATATATATATATATATATATATATATATGGTGGGCCGTTATTAGTAATGAGACTCTTAACGAGCGATAAAAAAAAATATCGCCGTTAATCTATTCACAAAGTTGTGTTGGGAGCTGGGTCTGTTCTACGCAAGCTGTGATGACTTTCATTGTGATATTTTAGCGCAGATGTATAGCCGAATTACACTGTAGCCTTATTCGGACGGGACTAGTTTTCTAAACTACTGTACGTGTGAGCTTCGATTCTTATCACCTGTCGTCCGTGATTTTCATGAACCATTTCGGAGGGTCTATTTTGTACATCTGGGCGTCACAGAGATCACGCGCTCTGTATGCGTGCATTGCTGTAGTCATTCAGATTGATAACAATTAGTATAATCACAAATACCATGGTGAAGCTAAATGGCTAGTATAGAATTGAGCCGTTTTAATCTAGATTCATTTCAAAATTTGGATGCGATTAATCATTTAAATGGTAGTGGAATAATAAAAAAAATCTGTATTCAATATAAGAAGTTCAATTTGCCCTGATTGTTTGCTGTGATTCTCCCTTCAGAATAAGTGCAATTTCCACTGAAATTCAGGCTGCTACAAAGGTTACTGTCATAATAAGAGTAAGTGACTAGCAAGAGAATACCTCAGCAACCACCTGTGGCTCATTTAGAACACCCTAGATCCCAGACAGCTACACTCTAACTAACGCACTAGCATCATGGCGTTTTGCATTTGCAAGCACCATTCTCATTTTCTTCACCAAACCATTTTTTTCCACAGTAGTAGCGCTCCAGTGCCAGTCTGGATGATTACGGCAGCCTGATGCATTACATGTGACTCTGCAAACAAGAGATGGGCTCAGACAGAGCATTACATCAGCGCTCTGCAGAGGAGCCTCTGAGCATTGAGCTGCTCCCAACAGAGACAATACAAGACACAGAACAACGCCTCACTTTTTCACACACACACACATTGACATGGGACACACACATAAACAGACACAGACGTATATTACACCACTTTTGTCTTTCTAAAACAAATCCCGTTGTGTCCTGCCATTATTTTTCTTGCTCAGGGAGTGGACAACAAGCATGGGAAAAACATACATCTAACAAAATCCCCCACTGATGTAAATAATGTGGACATTTTACATCCACAGACCCCAACTGTGTACAAAAGGCCCATGAGGACGACTGCCATAACCCTAAATAAATGGGACCCATAAAGCCCCATCCATTTTCAGATGGTTATCAGACTGTTAGCACACAAAGCCCACTCATATCCCACTGGTTACTTTCATCCACAAACAGAAAAAATCTTAGGGCATCCAATGTGTAACCTCTAGATGCCTTTTATCCACACCTAAAGTATACTATAACCCAGAGAAACAGGATCAGGTTGTGTAACTGGCCGATAACACACTGTACCATTTGAAGAGAGTTGGCTATCCTTGTGTCATACAGAAAGGTCAGGAGGACAAACAAATAAAACTGAAAGATGAGATGTGTATGCAGCTATTAGAGAGACGTGCTGATTACGACAGCTGAAAAACAAGGACATTTTTCCTGGATTTAGCCATTAGGCCTAAAGACACTCGCAGCTCTAAACCTCAGAGCCAGCGCTAAAAATATATTTGGTACACAGTGGAAAGCACATTTGATTTAGTGATAAGAACATTTCACCCATTTACTCTGCGGTAGAGAGAGAGATAGAGATTACCAGTCTAAACCGGAGGATTAAACAGTCAGGCTGAAATATTTAACATTTATTGTTTTTATTCAAATTTGACATCACTCTAGCTAGAAAAGAAGATATTTCGTAATTCAAAATATCTTTCTATCTGTCGATATATACTGTATATACATACCTGTAAAAACAACTACTTTCATCATATGAGGTACAGAATCAGAAAATACATATGAAATGCACGTAATAATTACCATTTTAAAATGTTTTTAAAAGAAATCTGCTCATCAAGGCTGCATTTATTTAATAAAAATACAGGTAAAACAGTAACAATATGAAAAATGATTCAAATTTAATATATATTGTGACGAGCGTCCCGATCAATAATCAGCGTTGCCCTGGTTTCCAACGAGGGAGCGCCAGCCAAACTCA